>PVKH010022304.1:0-14126 GCA_004027955.1 Chaetophractus vellerosus
TCAGTTCGTGGGTATCTGGCTGCGCTCCACTCACGGGCGACCTTGCCCTGCCCGTGCGGCTTTGCCCTGTCCGTGGCAGCTTTTTGCCCTGCCCACGGCGGCTCTGGCCCGCCCATGGCAGCTTGCCCTTCTCAAGGCGGTCTGCCCGCTAGGAGAGGTCCCCAGGAACAGAACCCAGGGCCTCCCATGTGGTATACCGGCACCCTATCCACTGGGCTATGCGGCCGGCCCCAATAACTTCTTATAATAGCATGTATTTGTGCTTCTTTGATACTGTTCATCTTATGATTTCAGTAGTTTAACTGTCTAAGGTCCTAGTATTATATCTGCATGGTAAACAATAATCTTTCTGCTTTTAGAGTTAGAGAAATAGTGGCAAATCAAAGTTAAACGGCTTAGCTTAAATTTCAAGCATATTGATAAAGTAGCCAGAAATAGAGCTTAAATTTTGAGTCCTAATGTGTACAGTTTCTAAATCATCAGCATTAATGTGTGCAGTTAATTCTACATTTTCAAGTGGGTACAGAAGAAAATTATCTTAGTTAAAAATAAGCTTCAATTATTTTGGAAACTTCACTTTAGTCACTGATTTCAATATCCTCTCCATCAAATCTTATATTAGTACTACTAGCAAATAACAAATTTGATTGACTTGAATTTTATCTTAGTAAACCCTCCAAGAGCTAACAGCAAAATGGCAGGAAGACATTCATCGAGAACCTAAAGAATTGATTTCCTTCTCTCCTGGGTTACAAGCCTCTTTATAAAAGGCAAGAGCCATATCTAATTCATATTTGAATTAATCACAAGGCTTACCAAACTATTTTACCCAGTAGTGTGCAGTAAACATTTTAGAATGAATTTGATAAAGAGAATAATCTATGAGCTTGATACCCTATACCTAAATAGTCATTAGTACCCAAGATATATTTATATACACTTTGCCATATCTCTTTTTTCCTAGAAGATTTTGAATTACCCTTCCTGAAACCATGTTAACTCTTTTTAGCCATTGAAATAATATGTAGTAATTGGGAAATCACTTTTTCAGTAAAGTAACTCCCTGTGGAGTGAAAAAGAAGTAGTTTACTTTCCCAAAAATCTTCATCATGTTACTAAGCTAGAGTCGGCACATTGGAAGATGGCAGTTTTCTAAATGGATAGATGATGCAGTGAATCTTATAAATTGTGTTTGTAGATCACTGAAGTAACTGAATAGGTGTATACACACACTGGAGGAGGCAAACATAGAGCTCTTTCAGCCTCTATTCCCTACCCTCACAGTGATCTTGTCCCTTCAACTGATTGGTCACCCTATGGCTACATGCTACGCCCCTATTTCTACCTCCATAATCTAGTTCAGAGATGATGGCAACCAGAGGAGTTGTAAGAGGAGGAGGATGGTAAGTAATATATTTCAGTGGCTTTAGAGTTTATACATTACATGTAGACAAAAGTTAGGCTGAAACAAAAACATAGAGATTGGATAGGAGAGATTTGGTCCATAGAGTAGAAGTAATCTGCAAAAATTCTTAGTTGTGCCTCTTTGACATATGTAGCACATTACCTTGGGCATAGCAGGTACCCAGTAAATATTTCTCAGATAAATCTAGCATTCAGTCTAGAATACATAATATTCTTTAGGTATTTGGTTTAGAAGATTGACATTCTGGGTTTGGCTACTGGCGATATTTGGTGTTTGGCTCCTCTGTAAAATGGCAATGATCACATGGCAGCCTCTTCTGGCCTCTCATTTCTCTTCCAGGTTCCATTGAATTTCAAATTCTTGCTTTGTTTGGCTTTCTCTCTATCTGAGTTTCATTCTGCTTGTAAAGGACTCTAGTAATAGGATTAAGTCCCACCCTGGACTACATCTTAACTGGTAACCTCATCAAAAGGTCCTATTTACAGGTTCTGTGAGGATGGCATCAGAGTAGACAGGCAGGGCTCAACTCTATCACAAAAACAATGGAGAAAGGGCCAGAAACTGTCTGAGGGACCTGCTTTGGGGGTCAGCAGGTCAGGACAATGCTGCACAACCCCCAGGAGGGTGAGGGACAGAAAAAGAAATAACCCAAAACAACAAACATGAGTTCCTAAACCCCTGCAGTGGCCAGGAAGGGACCCATCACCCATCCTCAAGACATTAAGTCTGGGTAAAATCCCTGCTTCACTGCAGCCAACTGAGGGGGGAACAGACATCTTTTTCCCAGTCAACTGTTACAAGAGAAGAAGGAATGGGCATCAGAGGGCAGAATGGCTTCTCTTCAGTGAATTCAGCCAGCAGAGCAAGCTTTGAATCTTTATCTCTGGCCAGACCAGAAATACCTACCTGGAAAGGGTCACTGATGAGTGCCATCTTCTGGCTGGCCAGGAAATTACAAGGAGAAAAAGGTATTTTTTAGGTCTCTTGTTAGCCCCAATTCCTGAGAAAAATCTGTACCCCATTAGTGAGTCCATGGCCTGATTTTGATAACTTAAGCTGGGCAGTTTTAAAGACTCAGAATAAATTGAATCAAAAATCAAGGAAGAGCTGTGGGGAAAAAAAAACACTAGGCAAAAGAGAGAAATTGACCATCAGAGTAAATTCACTAACATGTTCAGATGCCTTGAGATCAGCAAAAATTAAAAGCCATACTAGGAAACAGGAAGAGATGGCCCAGCCAAAAGAATAAATATCCTCACAAGATAGAGGATTTAAGATAACTGATCAATGATAATCACATAAATCTCCTAAATCAATTCAAAGAATTGCAGGAAAATATGACTAAAGAGATAAAGGATATTGAGATTATGGATATTAAAGTGAGCATTAAGAACAATTTGAAAGCCTGCAAAGAAAAGTAACAGAGCTTATGGGAATGAAAGGCACAATGGATGAGATTTAAAATATATTAGAGGCATATAACTGCATATTTGAATTAATCAAAGACAGAATTGGTGATTTGAAGGACAGAACATCTGAACTGGAAAAGACAAGAACAGAAAGGGAAAATAATGAAAAAATGGAACAGGGTCTCAGGGAATTGAATGACAATACAAAACATATAAACATATGCATTATCAAGTGTCCCAGAAAGAGAAAAAGAATGGAAAAGGGGCAGAAAGAATATTTGAGGAAATAATAATAACCAAAAATGTCCCAACCCTTATGAAAAACATAAATATCAGTATTGAAGAAGGACAACAGGGCCTGGCTAGATAGCTCAGTGGATAAAGAACGCGCTGGGGTACCACATGGGAGGCCCTGGGTTCGGTTCCCGGGGACCTCTCTGAGCGGGCAGATGGCCTTGAGAAAGGCAAGCTGCTGTGGGCGGAGCAGAGCCTCCGTGGGCAAGGCAAGAAGCCGCCACGGGCAGGGCGGAGCCCCCACGGGCATGGCAAAGTCACCTGTGAAAAGCGGAGCTGCCGCCTGCAAAGCGGAAGCCGGCAGCCCACAAAAACATGGAGGACTGCTGCCCGCAAAACATGGAGCAGAGCCGCCCGTGAAAGCGGAATGGAGCCACCCAGGAATGGAGTGAGCCACCGCCGCGGAGGGCCGACTCGGCGCGTCGCCGCAAAGACGGGGGGAGACAAGAAGCAGACATAGAGAAACACAGAAGAATGGACACACAGCAAGAGCAAGCAGAAAGGGGGGGGGGATATGTAATAAAAAATTTTTTTTAAATCTTAAAAAAAAAAAAGAAGAAGGACAACACACCCCAAACAGAATAAATCTGAATAGACTTACTCTGAGACACCTCCTATTCAGAATGATGAATATCAGAGATAAAGAGAGGATTCTGAAAGGAGCAAGAGAAAAGTAAAGCATCACCTACAAGGGAACCTCAATAAGACTAAGTGCCGGGGTAGCCCAACTGGTAGGGCGCCGGTTTACCACATAGGCCCCGGGTTCAGACCACCTTGAGAAGGCAAGCCGCCGCGGGCAGGGCAGGCCACTGCGCGGTGAGCTGCTTGGCAGGTCCCCACGGTGGGGGGAGACAAGCAGACACAGAAGAACGCAAAAATGAACACAGCAAGAACAAGCAGAAAGGGGGGGATATGTAATAAATAAAAAATAAATCTTAAAAAAAAGTCTAAGTGCCAACCTCTCATCAGAAACCATGGAGGTGAGAAGAATATGGTATGACATATTTGAGGTACTGAAAGAGAAAAACTGACAGCCAAGAATTCTTTATCCAGCAAAACTATCCTTCAAAGATGAGGGTAAGTTTAAAGTCTTCACAAACAAAACTGGAGAGAGTATGTTACCAAAAGACCAAAATTGCAAGAGATACTAAAAGGAGCGCTGCAGCATGAAAGGAAACAATGAGGGTGAGAGACTTGGAGAAGAGTGTAGAAGATTATTAGGAACGGTAAATTAAAGGGTAAAAAGACAGACAATAGTAGGATATGACAACAGAAAGCCAAAGAATAAAAGGGACAAAGTAAAGCCTTTACAGTAATAACATTGAATGGTAATGACTTGAACTCCTCAATCAAAAGATACGTACTGATAAAATGGATTTAAAATATATGAGCCTTGTATATGCTATCTACAAGAGACTTGCCTCAGACATAAGGACACAACCAGATTGAAAGTGAAAGGTTAGAAAAAGATATCCCATGCAAATAGTAACCAAAATAGAGCTGGAGTAGCGATGCTAATATCTGACAAAATAGGTTTTTTTTTTTCAAAATAGATTTTAAATACAAAACTGTTATAAGGGATGAAGAAGGTCATTATATATTAGTAAAGGGGCAATTCACCAAGAAGAAAAAGCTATAAAAAATATTTATGTACCTAATCTGGGTGCCCCAGAGGTACACACTGGCAAACGTGAAGGGAGAAGTAGATGTCTCTACAATAATAGTTGGAGACTTCAATACACCACTCTCAGTATTGGATAGAACATCTGGACAGAGGATAAATAAAGAAACAGAGAGCTTGAATAATATGATAAATGAATGAGACCTAACAGACATTTATAGAGCATTACACACTAAAACAGGAGGATATATATTCTGTTCAAGTGTTCATGGATCCTTCTCCAGGATAGACCATAGGTTGGGACACAAGACAGGTCTCAATACATTTTTAAAAGATTGAAATTGTAAAAAAAAAAAAAAAAAAAAAAAAAACTTTCTCTGATCATATGGAGTGAAGATGGAAATCAATAATGGATGGAAAAAGGGAAAATTCATAAATATATGGCAGTTAAACAACATATTCTTAAATAATCAGTAGTTCAAAGAAGAAATTGCAAGAGCACTCAGTAAATATCTTCAGACAAATGAAAATGAGAATACAATATATCAAAACCTATGGGACACCACGAAGACAGTGCTGAGAGGGAAATTTATAGCCCTCAATACTTACATTAAAAAAGAATAAAGAGCTAAAATTAAAGATCTAACTGCATACCTAGAGGAAGGAGAAAAAGAACAGCAAGCTAATCCCAAACCAAGCTGAAAGAACAAAATAGTAAAGATCAGAGCACAAACAGATGATATTAAGAACAAAAACAGGGGCCGGCCATATAGCCCAGTGGATAAGGGTGCCGGTATACCACATGGGAGGCCCCGGGTTTGGTTCCCGGGGACCTCTCCTAGCAGGCAGACCGCCTTGAGAAGGGCAAGCCGCCATGGGCGGGCCAGAGCCGCTGTGGGCAGGGCAAAAAGCTGCCACGGACAGGGCAAAGCCGCCACGGGCAGGGCAGGTCGCCCGCGAATGGAGCGCAGCCACCCGCGAACTGAAAGGAAAAGCCGGCCGTGAATGGAAGCAGAAGCCGCCCACAAGCAGGGAAAGCCGCGCCTGCGCAGTGACCGACCTCGGCGTGTCGCCGCAACGGGCGGGAGGGGAGATATGTAATAAAATAAAATTTTTAAAAATTTAAAAAATAAAAAAAAAGAACAAAAACAACAAAACCAAAAGTTGCTTTTTGGAGAAGATAAACAAAATTGACAAACCCTTAGCTAGACTGAAAAGAAAAAGAGAGAAGATGCAAATAAACAAAATAAGAAATGTGAGGGGGGACATTACCACCGACCCTGCAGAAATATAAGAGATCATAAGAGGATACTATGAACAGCTAAACGCCAAAAAAAATAGACAATGTGGACAAGATGGACAAATTCCTAGAAACACGCAAAGAACCTACACTGACCCCAGAATAAATAGAAGACCTCAACAAACCAATCACCAGTAAAGACATTGAAACAGTCATGAAAAACCTCCTAAAGATGAAAAGCCCGGGACCAGATGGCCTCACAGGTGAATTCTACCAATTATTCAAAAATGAACTAATATCCAATTTTGGTCAAGATCTTCCAAAAAAATTGAACAGGAAAGAATTCTACCAAACTCATTCTATGAAGCCAACATCACACTAATACCAAAACAAGATAAAGATACCATGAAAAAAGAAAATTACAGACTAATATCCCTTATGAATATACATGCAAAATCCTCAACAAAATGCTTACAAACTAAATGCAAAAGCACATTAAGAGAATTGTATACCGCAATCAAATGGGTTTTATCCCAGGTATGCTAGAGTGGTTCAACACAATTAGTGTAATAAACCACATTGATAAATTGAAAAAGAAAAATCACATGATCCTCTCAACTGATGCAGAAAAGGTGATTGACAAAATACAGCATCCTTTCTTAATAAAAATACTCTAAAAGATAGGAGGAAAAGGAAGATTTTTCAATGTTAAAGTGCATAAATGAAAAACCTACAGCTAACATTGTACTCAACAGTGAAATACTGAAAGATTTCCCGCTGAAATCAGGAACAAGACATGGATGCCCACTGTCACCACTGTTATTCAATAGTGTGCTAGAAGTTCTTGCTAGAGCAATTAGGCTAGATAAAGAAATAAAAGACACTATAAGCAGGGTAGATAGCTCAGGAGTTTGGCGCTCTGCCAGTGGGCCCTACTTTGGAATTTACGCTCCTCAGTGTGACAGAATTAGACTCATTTGTGGTTTTCCTACACATGTCTCTTCTGTCACTTCTATTTGAACCTATAGTTAGCACTAGACTTGATAGCTATATGTCTAAGAGCCATAAATCTTTGGGCTGTCCATGTGCCAGTTGGGCCCTGAATCTCAACAGACTTGCAACACCTACTCTCCAGTTCATTGAACTCATCCAGGACAACTAACAAGGAGATGATGATGGACAACGCCCATCCCAAGGAACAGAGAGAGTCTGCAACTGCAAGCAAGATAGCCCCATCCATCTGCCCCATGGGATCTAAGCCCCCTCTCAATTAGAGGTGAGGTGGGCAAAACCATCCCAGAATCCTCAGGACTGGGGAATGAACGATGGACTAGACTAGACTTATTATTATTCTACTATAGACTTATTGTTATTCTAGCAATGGAAGAACTTTTATCATTGATGTGGAGGCTGTGGCCACCAGAGGTTCTGAGGGGAGGGAGAGGGAAAAACAGATGTCACATGGGGGCATTTTCAGGACATTTGAATTGTCCTAAATGACGTTGCAATGATGGATACAGGCCATTATATATTTTGTCATAACTTTCAAAATTGTGCAGGACAGAACATAAACTATAATCCACACTTAGTGGCAATGCTCCAATATGTGTTCATCAGTTATAACAAATGGACCACACTAATGAAGGATGTTGTTAATGTGGACAAGTGTGGGAGGGGTAGGGAGTGGAACACATGGGAATCCCCTATATTTTTTAATGTAACATTAGTGTACTCTTAAAGTATTTTTAAAAAAAGAAATAAAAGGCATCCAGATAGGAAAGGAAGAAGTAAAACTTTCACTATTCACTGATGATACCATTCTATATCTAGAAAATCCTGAAAAATCCACAACAAAGCTACTAGAACTAATAGACGAAGTTCAGCAAAGTGGTAGGATACAGGATTAATACACAAAAATCAATAGCATTTCTATACACTACTTAGGAGGAAATTGGGGGGGAAATCCATCTATAATAGCAACTAAAAGAATCAAATGTTTAGGAATAAACTTAACCAAGGACATGAAAGACCTATATTCAGGAAACTACAAAACATAGCTAAAAGAAACCAAAGAAGACCTAAATAAACGGAAGGACATTATATGTTCATGGACGGTATGCCTAAATATCATTAAGATGTCAGTTCTACCCAAACTGATTTACAGATTCAACACAATCCCAATAAAAATCCCAAAAGCCTTTTTTGCAGGAATGGAAAGCCAAATACCAAATTTACTTGGAAGGGTAAGGGACTCCAAATAACCAAAAGTCTTTACAAACAAAAACGAAATTGGAGGACTCTCACTTCCTGACTTTAAAGCACATTTCTTAGCTACAGTGGTAAAAACACATGTAAAGACAGGCAGATTGACCAAGTAACCAAATCATGAACTCAGAAACAGACCCTCACATCTACGGTGAAGTGATTTTTGACAAGGCCGGAACAGTTTATTCAAGAAATGGTGCTGGGAGAACTGAATATCCATATCCAAAAGAATGAAATAGGACCTCTATCTCACACCTTATACAAACATTAGTTCAAAAGGGATCAATGACCTAAATATAAAAGTGACAACCACAAAACTCATAGTAGAAAATGTAGGGAAACATCTTCATGATCTTGTGGTAGGCAGTAGTTTCTTAAACCTTGCATCCAAAGCACAAGTGACCAAAAAAAAAAAAAAATAGATAAATGGGACCTCCTCAAAATTAAGCACTTTTGCATCTCAAAGGATTTTGTCAAAAGGGTGAAAAGGCAGCTGACTGAATGGGAGAAAATATTTGGCAGTCACATATCCAATAAGGGTTTACTATCCATGATATATGATATATAAAGAGATTCTACAACTGCACAATAAAAGGACAAACTACCTGATTTTAAAATGGGCAAAAGACTTGAATAGACATTTCTCCAAAGAAGAAATGCAAATGGTGAAAAAACACACGAAAAAATGTTCAACCTCACTAGTGATTAGGGAAATTCAAATCAAAACTAAAATGAGATATCATTTCACACCTATTGGAATGACACTATTAAAAAATTGGAAAACTACAAGTGTTAGAGAGGATATGGAGAGATAATTTATTCACTGTTGATGGGAAGATAGAATGGTACTGCCACTGTGGAGGACTCTTTGACAGTTCCTAAGGAAGTTGAATATAGACTTATCATGTAACCCAGCAATACCAATACTAGGTATATACCCAGAAGAACTGAGAGCAGTGACATGAACAGATATTTGCACACCAATGTTCATAGCAGCATTATTCTCAATTGCCAAAAGATGGAAACAACCCAGGTGTCCATCAACCAACGAGGGGATAAACAAATTGCAGTATATACACACGATGGAATATTATGCAGCTATAAGAAGAAATGAAATTATGAAGCATTTGACAACATGGATGAACCTGGAGGACATTATGTTGAGTGAAGCAAGCCAGACACAAAAGGACAAATACTGTATGATTGCGCTATTATGAACTCTTGGAGTTAAGAATTAGAATATAGGCCACCAGAAAATAGAACGAGGGTAGAAAATGGAAAGCTGAGGGTTGATCTGTGCAGAACTGGTAAAAAAAAGAAAAGAAAAGAAAAAGTTGTTTGTAAATCTTTGGAAATGAATAGAAATGGTGAAAGCACATCATAGTGTTTGTAACTAGCAGAGCTATTACATGGGTACAACAGTAGTTGAAAGAGAAATTCTAAGGACACTTATAGCAAGGAAGCATAGAGAGATTGAGAGGTGATGAGTTTTTGTGTCTGTTTTTTATTATTGTTATTATTATTGGAATAATGAAAATTCTCTAATAATGATTGAAGTGATGACTGCACAGCTATGTGATTATACCAAATGCCATTGATTGTACACTTTGGATGGATTTATGCTTTATTAATATGTATCAATAAAATTGATTTGTTAAAAAAAGGTCCTATTTACAATGAGTTCACACACGCATTAATGGGTTAAGTTTAACAACATACTTACAGCTCCAAGCCACCACGCTTAATAAATGGCATGATATTTGCAACCTTCTTTCAAATAGCTGAGAGAAAATATGCACATAATGGATATAGATGTGTGTGTACACAGAGTGAAACAATGATAAAGCAAATGTAGCAAAACATTTTTTAAAACTGGTGAATCTGAGTTAAAAATATTCAAGTGTCATCTCTATTGTCCTTTCAACTTTTTTGTAAGTTTGAAAATATTTTTATATAATTTTATTTTAAACCTAAGACTTCTGGGTTCATTTTCTTAGAAGAGAAACTTTGTTATGAATTTAGGTAAGGAGAAATACAGAAAAAATTTTAACTAAACAGTGCAGTTTTATTAAGAATGATGTAGTTAAAAATGAATTTTAATTCTAAAGTTTTTTTTTTAAATGAGAATTGCTCATAAAAATATCCACTTTAAATCCTATGTGTTTGCCATCATATGTAACACTGTAATTAAGCATCTGTCAACATTTCTAAGGGTTTTTAATTTGTGGAATCTTGTTCCAGGGACTAAAACTTCGCCACTTAAAAGGGTTCATCAGAGACCTCATAAAATATCACAATTTTTTGTTGGCATGAGAGGTTATTAAACAATACAAGAGTGACTGTGGCTATACAGACTAATGTATGTGAAGATTCTTCTTTCCCCCCATGAAAATCTAAAGTAGTTTTCATTTGAGAATTTTATTTTAACTTGTGAAATTATGCCAGTCACTTTTAGAAGTAATTTTTTCAACTGAAGAGCTACTTATGCTTCATAATCTTTAATTCTAAGTCCATAATTACGAAGAATAAAACTTACTTTAAAGCAAATCATTTTTTCCTAGTACAACTTCTTTCTTTATAATTTCAATGTGCAAGAGATTCACTTTTCTAGACAAATTAGATATTCCCTCTGTGGTAATAAAACTTGAGCTTCTTTATTTGGTTCAAATAGTTCTAACACAATTCTGAAATAAAATGTGAAATTTTATCGATTATAGAGTAAATAAAATGTTTTGTCTTGTATATGTGGAGTACAAGTTTACAATTATGGGAACAAGTAAAAATTGTTCCCATAATTTCAAAACTCTTTCTCTAATAATTATTTTTATATACCTACACTTGAGTGTCCTAGGGTTACATCATCCCAGATTTTTAATGTTCTTTCTCTTTCATTTTTAAAGATAAGAAACAAGACTTTTACAAGTCAGCAAATCTCACTGAGGCCCATGTACTGCCCCTCATCCTTTCAGCTGTTATTTCATGTCAGGCAGAGATGTGAGTTACATAAAAGTGAAAATATTGTCTTCTATGTTGAAGTCTACAACAAGCAATTTTTGTGCTATCTTGGAGAAAATTATTATTCTTTTTAAAAATACTTATCTGGACACATGAATATGTTCAAGTATTCATGGGACATTGTCTTGGTGCATGGAGATCCACACAATAACCAAAAGAATATTGAATTCCCATCCTGGGGAGTTCTGCTACATTCTCTAATAGGACATCAAGAATACCCTGAGTGCAAGGGCAATATCTAGGGAAGGAAGGCAGACTATTATGCCAGGCTGTTGATATTGATGATTGTACTCATGAACCTTTTCTTGTGAAATTGAAACTTAGCCCATTATATACTGCCTAAAAGTTACCTCTTGAAAGCCTCCTTGTTGCTCAAATGTGGCCTCTCTCTAAGCCAAACTCAGCATATAAACACACTTCCTTCCCCCTGGCATGGGACATGACTCCTGGAGATGAGCCTCTCTGGCACAGAGGGATTATTACCAAGCACCAACTAGCAAAGCATCTGGAAAAAGACCTTGACCAAAAGGGAGAGATAGTAAATACAAATGAGTTTTTGTGGCTAAGAGATTTCAAAGTGAGTCAGGAGGTCATTCCAGAGGTTACACTTACGCATGTCTCAGCAAGATCTCATTGACAGCTACAGTAAACAGTACCTCAAATAGCAGGGTTCCTGAGGTCTCTAGAGATATCCAGAAACTATAAGCAGGGCAGACAGCTCAGCAATTCAGCACCCTGTTGGTGGGCCTTACTTTGGAATTTATGCCCCCTAGTATAACTCATTGTACATGAGTCTAACTCCTTTATAGGTTCTTTAAACATGGCTCTTCTGCCCCTTTTATTTGAACCTATAATTAGCACTATATTTGATAAATATATGTCCCAGAAACTTAAATCTTTGGTCCACCCATGTCCCAGTTGAGTCCTGAATTTCAGCAGAGTTGCAATACCAACTCTCCAGTTCACTGGACTCACCTAGCACAACTAACAAGGAGATGATTATGGACAACGCCCATCCCAAGGAACAGAGAGTGTCTGCAAATACAAGCAAGATAGCTCCAACTATCTGCCCCATGGGATCTAAGCCCCCTCTCAGAAACAGAGTGGGCATCACCATCCCAAAATCTTCAAGACTGAGGAATGAACAATGGACTAAAGTAGACATTATCATTGATGTAAAGGCAGTGGCCACAAGAGGTTCTGAGGGATGGGAGAGGGAAGAATAGGTGTAATATGGAGGCATTTGGGGGATATTGGGTTTGTCCTGCATGACATTGCAGTGATGGATACAGGGTATTGTATATTTTGTCATAAATTTTTAAATTGTGCGGGACAGAGTGAGTGTAAACTATAGTGTAAACTGTAGTCCATAGTTAGTAACAATGCTTCACTATGGGTTCATCACTTATAACAAATGTACCACACTAATGAAGGATGTTGTTAATGTGGGAAAGTGTGAGGAGGGGGAGGGAGGGGAACATATGAGAATCCCTTATAATTTTTATGTAACATTTATGTAATGTAAAGCTTCTTTAAAAATAAAATTTAAAAATACTTATCTGAAATGGTTACACAGAAACCTTATGTTTAGGAAATGACTTATTGCTTGGTTATCTAGAATTAGAGACATTGACCTTGAGGCTCTTTTCTCCAATAGGTTTGCAGTTGTGGCTTCTCAGAAATCAGCTGAGAACAAATGTTCATCTTCATACACTGAAGACCCATTCAAGGTGCTGTTTTAGTAAAATGATAATGATATGGATATAAAAAAGGAAATATGCAGGTTTCTTAGAAATATCATGCTAACCTATGACATAAATAGTTGTTCTCTGTACTGCACTAACTGCTCCCATATCGTATCACTGTGGCATGGATCATTTTATTTGGTGACTAATTATATATGGCTAATGTTGCTAAATTCTGTGTTCTGTACCTAGCTTTAAAGACACATATCCAGGAAAACTAGATCTTACAACAGGTTGTCATCTGGCTCTAGAAGATGGACTTAATGAGGAAATGAAGAGAGGAAAGGAAAGCCTATAGAAATTAAGTAGAAAATCCTTTAAATGTTTGTATTATTTTTTTGTCTGTGCTATACTGGTTCCCTATAATAAGAAAAATGCTTTCCAGGTGAGGTCATTCTTTTGTTGGGCCATCCATCTATTCAAATCTTATTCCCCTTTAATCAACAGTTAAATAATTCTTAACTTTCCTGATCATTTAAAAAGGGTTAGTCTACAGTTAGCGATATATATAGACTATTTCTCTTATAAAGATAAGTGAATCATGTTGTATTTAAATCCATTCTTTGATCCAGTTAAGCTTACCAAGTCATGTAAAGAATATGAAAATGAAAAAGAAAACCTTTTATTCTACCAAAATGGCTTCTGAAAGTCCACATGGTATACAGAAGATAGTTATCATTTCCCTGCTTTCCACACCAACACAAGAAATAGATGTGATAAGTCTCACTACTTTAAGAAAGAAATAGGGGCCGGCCGTATAGCCCAGTGGATAGGGCGCTGGTGTACCACATGGGAGGTCCCAGGCAGACCGCCTTGAGAAGGGCAAGCCGCCATGGGCAGGCATAGCCACCGTGGGCAGGGCAAAAAGCTGCCACGGACAGGGCAAAGCCGCCACAGGCAGGGCAGGTCACCCGCAAATGGAGCGCAGCCAGCCACCCGCGAACTGAAGCGGAGCCGGCCGTGAATGGAAGCAGAAGCTGCCCACAAGCGGGGCAAAAGCCACCTGCGTGGTGACCGGTCTTGGCGCGTTGCCGCAACGGGGGGAGACAAAGCAGAGAGGAACACAAGAATGGACACACAGCAAGAGCAAGCAGAAGCGGGGGGGGGGGGG
>PVKH010022305.1:0-14127 GCA_004027955.1 Chaetophractus vellerosus
TGGGATATTTCCAGTCAGCTGAGACTCCTTTTCTTAGCCCCTGTCTCTTCTGGGTGGTATCTAGCCTTCCCCTCGTGTCCTAAACCCTAGAACAGCCCTCCAGTCTCCACCTGTCCTCTAGCTATTTGTTTGTGAAAGAAGCTATCCCTCTGCCTCTTTAATCCTCCATCTTCCCAGAAGTTGGTGTGGTATATTTTTTACAATTGATGAAAGCATATTTTTATAAATGTACTATTAACTATAGTCCATGGTTTAACTTAGGGTTCACTGTTTGTGTTGTGCAGTTCCTTGGATTTTTAAAATTATTTTTATTCTAGTAACATATATACAGCCTAATATTTCCCCCTTTCAGCCACATCCAAATATATGTCATACTCTTAATTATGTTCACGAGGTTGTGCATTGTTTTTCCTCCTTTGTTTTTTATTGAAGTATATCATTCATACATGAACATACATAAACAAAAAGTATACAATAAAATTTGTGAATTTATAAAACAAACATGCATATCATCATACAAGAACCCACCACCGCTACCTTGCAATGTTGCAAAACATGTTAAAAACTATGAAAGAGCATCTTCAAAATACTACTACTAACTATAGCCCATATCTTACATTTGGTGTATTTTCCCCCAGTCCACCCAATTATTAATACCCTATATATTTGTTATCATTCATGAAAGAACATTCTCATATTTGTCTTATTAACCACAGTCCATCATCCACCACTGGATTCCCTGTGTTACACAGTCCCATGCTTTGTACAATCCATTCAAAGAGTATACTCAGTGGCTCTCATTTTCATCACAGAGTTATGCTGTCATCACCTCAGGCAATTTTAGAATGTTTTTATTGTTCCAAAAGGAAAAATCCCATTATATACCCCTATTGTTGTCCTTTAGTGTTGAAAAAATATCTTCTTACTACTGCTGCAAAATATTACAATATTACTGTTAACTGTCATCCATAAGTTACATTGGTTGTAATTTTCCCAAGTATCACCATATTCATAGCATTTTGTAAAAGAAGAGCATTTTTCTATTTATACTATTAATCACAATCTTCACCCACCACCAAAATCACTATATTATACTTACCCTAGATCATTCTTGAGTTTCCTTTCAATGGACATGCATTGTTTTTTAAATGCCATGCATTATCACATCCTGGCAGTTGGCTTAAAATAACTGCTTTATTGATCTGGTTACTATTAATTCTCCATGGTGTTTGGCTATACCCATATAACACTGGCTTATCTTAATGAGGCTACTTGATAGCACCAAATTGTTGAACCGAGCTCCTTAGAGTTCTTCTATGGCAGTTGCCTTTGCCAAGCCAATTCACTCCACCAAACATTTCCGAAGTGTTTATTATATGGCAGATGCTGGGGATACAATTACAAATGCCCCTATCCTCTAAGCACAAACATTATAGTGCCTGAGATAGACTGTACAGGCCAGACAATGGCCTTTTTCTGGCCTTCCCTTTGCTGGCCATTTTGTGTCATTTGAGCACCCTATTACGCACCCTCCTTGTTGACTGCAGCCACCTTGTCTTCCATAACATGGTAGTCTCTAACCTCTCCCTCTCCAGCCATGCCTCTGTTTCCTTGACAGACTCTTTCTACCTCTTGAACTTTTCTTTCCATCCTTAGCCCATTACTCTTTCTCTCTTACACTCTCCCTTGGATGCATCTTCCCAAGTTTTAGCTCCTCCTATAGACTAATAAAAGCCACTTCAGTGCCCTAGCCCTGACCTCTGGCTTGAGCTTCAGTGAATATACCCACCTGCCAGCTGTGCATAGTCACCTAAATCAGTTATTCTCAAGGTGTTCTAATCCTCTGCAGCTGACAAGCTGTGTATTCCTCAACTCCAACTCAAACTTACTGAATCCGAGTTTCTGAACTTAGGGCCCAGGAATCTACAATTTTTACCAATACCACGTGACTTTTATGCAACACAACCTTTTTAGAACACTGGCTTAGATGATGGGGAGGTGTTTGGAGAGAGTAGGGAACTGCCCTCAGAGCTGAACATTATCCTTGTAGCTGGTGTTATTCTTCCCATGCATGATTTTACATTTACATTATGTTCATTTACTGTAACAATATATTATGAAGTCTTGTGTTTTTATTCTGTATAAAATGTATAATATAGAAATGAACTGTATATAGGAACAACCTCAAATTTCAGTTTTTAAAATGTAAACTATTAAATGTTAAGTGAAAAAAATCCAAAGTTACAATTAAAGATATAATTTTTTCCTAAAATGGAAGTAAACTATGAACAAGAAGAAAGAAAGAAAATTATGGAGGGAAAAATTTGAATGCCTCAAAATGTCATCATAAGAATACTTAAACCATTTTACAAGTTCTGAAAGGATAGAAACTGCAGAGACTCTGGAGTTTCCCAAAAATGTAGTCAGAGAAAGGAAGACTACAGATAAGCTAAAATTGCTGCTGGAGAAAAGTGATTCTTTTTTATTAATAATTTGTAAGGAGTCAGCTTTGACATGTTTTTAATTTATATTAATGTTTCTTCCTAAAACAAATACCAAGTACATATTCCCTGTTATTCTCCATTCAAACAATTGTCATGATAACATGTGGATGTCTTCCTGAATTCCAGACTCAGTCCTGCATTCCTCCCCTTGTCCAACACAGAGACTCCGTGAGGATTTCTGACAACCGCAAGCTATTCTTACACTTTGCTATCTTTCCCAGATGTACAAGCTGCCTTCCTTGTTTTCTGCTTTTTCATCTTGATTATTCATCTAACAAATATTAATCACCTATAATGATATCAGGAAGTCATAAAAATATATCTGCCTTTTCATGGCACTTTAAGTATGAACTCTATATCAGAAACACACTCATATAACATGAATACCTAAAAAAAAAAAAAAAGCAGGGCTAGAAAACATCAAAACATCAAAATTGTGACTTGAATGACCGAGGGGGTGGAGGGGACATGGAGTTCTAAGAGTAGACAGTGGCTTCTGTTTTAGGAATATGAAGACTGACAAAAAAAGACACATTCTATGTCTATAAATTCTGAAACATACTGATTTGATAAATACTGATTTATTTCAGCAGTTCCTTCAAGAGACTAATCTCTTGTAAATTTAGGACAAATGAAAAGAGATATTCTTTCATATAACAAAGCTTAGACTAATAGAACCAATTGTCTCTAGACTTGGGAGTTGGTACCAAATGCGAACTATAATTACCTCCCAAAAAGTGTAGATAAATCAAGGGAAGTAGCTCCACCCTAACTAATAGAGGAAGTTTGGCTGTTCTGTGGGATATTTCTACCCTATCAAGGATAGGCTAAGAGTTTGGCCATATCAGCCATGCTGCCCCATATCCTTTGCCTGGTACTACGCTTGTAGCAGACAGGATGACTGGGCGAATGAAACATCGTCGTAAGCCATCAAGGAAAGTCCACCTCCTTGCCCGTGCTTCTGTTTACTGCAGAGCCTGAGGGATCTGATTCTGGGATTCTCTATTCTGTTCCTATGAATCCCTTAGTGTAAACCACCCATGGCCCTCATTGTCAACCCAGGTAAGAGAGCAAGGCAGTACTGCAATGTGACATCATATTGTTTTGAGAACCCTGACCCTTCAGATTCATGTGTACTGATCATAAGTACCAGATTCTCTTTATACAGTTTTCTGTTGAAGAGAATTATCACAGCTGTATCATACTTCCCTGACTGCTAAGCTTCCACCTCAGTCATCACGCCCTTGGCATACCCTTGAGTTACAGAATTGGTCTTAACTGAATTTAGTTTTCAGCCTTATATTCCAGGAGGTATTTAGGGTCTATGTAGCTAGAAACCCCATTTAAACTCTATTCTTGGGCCCAAAATCTTCCTGATCCAGGAGAAGCTGCCAGAAAATGACCAAAGACCAAATCATTATTAAGGATAAGTTCTCCGTAATGCAATTTTACTCAAATACGTAATTTCTCTTTTCAAAAAGGTCCTAGCTCTCTGGGCTCTTACCAACTAACAAACTGGGAAACTCAGCAGTTCATTCTGTGCTTTATAAGAAACCTCTGTAAACACTCTATGGGCTTCAAAAATCACCCTGAGCCACTTACTACTAACCCACAGAGAAGTTTCTAAGTACCTTCAGAGTATCATCTCAGGGAAGCTGGTATCAGGACCATTCAGCAAAGTTCCCTTCTAAATAACTAAAAATCAAAATATTGGGGACTATGCAATTTTCTTTGTTTGCCTCTTGCATTTTGAAAACTATGCCCCACTCCTTAGGGCTTGGAGATAGAGATGCATTGACTTAGGAGTCACACCTAGGCCTCAGAACGTTGAGGGGATCTAGTTTCTTTCCCAGAAAATTAAAAATCAGGAAAGACCAACACAGAGGCAGGGAAACTAATTTAGAAGGAAGATTGGATTTAGAATAAGGATTCTCAACCTTGGCTGCACATTTTAATAATCTGAGAAGCTTTTAAAAATCCCAGTGCCCAAGCTGCC
This sequence comes from Chaetophractus vellerosus, assembly GCA_004027955.1. NCBI lineage: Eukaryota > Metazoa > Chordata > Mammalia > Cingulata > Chlamyphoridae > Chaetophractus > Chaetophractus vellerosus. Next base: position 4,501 of record PVKH010022305.1, read on the forward strand.
CCACCCCTCAGGCTATTTAAATCAGATTTTCTGGGGTGGAACCCAGACAATAATATTTTCTTTAAAGTCCCAGATTATTCCAATGTGCAGGTGTGATTGAGAAAGCACTTATCTACAGAGAAAACCAGAGGCAGATTATCCCAAAGAGCAAGCAGAAGGAAGTTGAAATACATGTTAACCTTCTCTTTAGCAAAAGACTGCAGCCAATTTAATAATTTGGTGGTGCTCACATTTTTATAGCTAATCTCATTTCCTAGGTTCAGACTGTCATTAGAGTGTCAGTTCAGCTTGCCAAGGGCCATTCCGTTCGCTCAGATGCCAAAGCCAGAGTAGCATGAGCAACCCTGGTGGTGGGCACGGTCCCACCTTGGCCATTTTAAACCTTTCTCTCCAGCTCAGACCGACAACATTGCCTCCAGCAAAACCCACTTTAATGAAGGAAGATGACTTTGCTTCCAAATTTTAAATCTTTTCCCTCTTGCCTCTGCAAAAACAATTCAGTAATAAAGCCAGGTTGAGGAACCAGACACTCTAATGAGGACAGCATTGCCCTATTTTTAAAACTCTAACCACCTGCTCCAATATGCATTGAATCCATTCTTCAGCAGCTCTTAAAGGCTTATTTAAATCTTAATTGTAGTATTTATGAAAGAATGGGGATTGCCAATTTCTGGATTCAGCAGGGAGCTCCAGCAATGCTATTTAAATGCTCTAAGTACCTGTCTGCACGCAAGTCTCATGGAGAAGCACTGCCACCCTACCATTATTTCCTCTGGTTCACGTCCTTTTTGGTTAAGTATTCCTCTGAGGTATAAAATAAACCAACAGGGCACATTTTAATGCGTCTGGCTTGGTTTAGGTGTGGTCATACCTGTGGCAGTTTGAAATTCTTACTCTGATGGCTTGGACCCCTGTTTCCTGTACGCTAAACAAACAAGCTTTTTTGCAAGATCTGTATGAACAAAACCATTGTCAACCTGAACTAAAAGGGACAGGTTGGGGAGAGAGTGAAGGAAAAATGGCTCCAAGAGGAACATCATGGAAGCTGAGATCTAGGTTTGGGATACCTTCGTGGGTCAGTAGAGGGACCCCACCCATGTGTGTGGAAAGTGTGAGTTTGAGCTGGCATTGAAGAGAGTGGATTTTCCAGACCATTGCTGAGGGAGAGTTTGGCCACCCCGGGATACAGTGAGGATAGAGCACATTGCCCAGTGGTTGGGAAGAGTTAGGTCTCTACCCCAATGCTCTGAGGGGGCTGGGCCTTTTCCCCATAGATTAGAGAGCATTAGGTCTCCACGCTAATGTTCTGAGGAGGTTGAGACTGTCCCGCAGAGATCAGGGAAAGTGTGGCTGTTACCCCAACGTTCTTGGTGGGTGAGGTCTACAGCTCAGCTGTCTCCCAGATGCGTGATGAGGGTAGAACCAAGAAAATGGCTCTTGGGCAAGCCCGTGGAAGGGGTGGGCCTCATGGGGGGCCTCAGGAGAAGAAACCGTCATTCTAGAGATGATTTACAGACTTTAAAATCTAATGTAGTATACCCTGCAGGTTTTCAGAATTGTCTGGGACCCATGATGCCTGTTTTCCTTCCAATTTCTCCTTATGCTAATGTAAATATTCATCCTATGTCTGCCCTCCTTTGTATATTTGTATATTGGTAGCAGATAACTTTTTTTGTAAACTTCACAGGTCTACAGCCAGAGGGGACTTTTGACCCAAGCCAAACTGCATGCCTGTAACTGATTTTTATGTGATTTTGTACTTAGCATTTGCTACAGAAATGATTTAAGGCTTTTGAAATATTGTGATGTAATGAATGTATTTTGCATATGGAAGGAACATGTCTTTTGGGGATTCACAGGATGGAGTGTGGCAGTTTGAGATTCTGCCCAAAAACAGAAAGAACTAATCCATTCCTGTGGGTGTGAGACTCTTTCAATTGGACTATATCAGTAAAGCATGACTCAGGTTGAGTCTCTGTTATGTTGCTGGGTCTGATATAAACAGAGAAACACACAGGAAAAGAGATCTCTGCCATATTTGATCTGGCCAGGTAAGAGACAGGACTGCAGGAAAACAGAGAAGCCCAGGGGAAGGTGGAGACCTTGACAGAGATTGGCAGCCATCTTGATTTGCCACATGGCCAGACAACAGGATCAACAGTAGCTGACTTTGGTGAGGAAACACCTCTGATGGTGCCTTGATTTGGATATTTCCCAACCTCAGAACTGTAAGTTTTTACCCCAATTAAGTTACCTTTATAAAAGCCAACCCATTTCTGGTACTTTGTATCAGCAGCTCTTTGGCAAACTATAACAGTAGGGAAGAAAGGGATTCCTGTTTCTTCTTTTTTTTAAGATTTATTTATTTTTACTTTTATCCATTTTTTAATATCCACCCCCCCACACACCCCCGTTCTTGCTGTTTTTGTGTCCATTCGCTGGGCAGTTTGCTGTGTCTGTTTCCTGCCCTCTCTTCTGATCCTTCTCTTCCTGTCTTCACCAGGATTCAATCCTAGGAACCTCCGATGTGAGAGAGAGATGTTCTGCCACCTGCGCCACCTTAGTTCCTGTTTCTTTGTTGTTGTTGTTGTTGTTACATATCCCTCCCCTTTCTGCCTGCTCTTGCTGTGTGTTCATTTTTTTGTGTGTTCTTCTATGTCTGCTTTTGTCTCCCCCATGGCGGCGACGCGCCGAGTCAGCTCACTGAGCAGGTGGCTTGCCCCGCTTGTGGGCGGTTCTGCTTCCATTCCCGAGCAGCTTTGTTCCGTTCGCGGGCAGCTTTTTGCTCCGTTCGCAGGCGGCTTTGCTCCGTTCGCAGGCGGCTCGCCCTGCCCATGGCAGCTCTGCTCCACCCATGGTGGCTTGCCTTCTCAAGTGGTCTGCCCGCTTGGAGAGGTCCCCGGGAACCGAACCCAGGGCCTCCCATGTGGTATACCGGCGCCCTATCCACTGGGCTACAGCTGGCCCCCTGTTTCTTTTTTTTGTTTGTTTGTTTTTTCTGGCACGTCTCTTCTTGGCTGTCCCTTTGTGTCACTCTCCTGTTATGTCATCATCTTGCTGCATGACTCAGCAGGGCCTGGCACACCTGCACAGGGCCTGGTGGTGTGCCTTCTATATTTTTCTTTATTTTACCGGGAGGTCCTGGAGATCGAACCCAGATCCTTCCATATGAGAGATGGACGCCCAACCATTTGAGCCACATCCACCCCACTCCTGTTTCCTCTTGGTCCTCATCCCCTATGAGATCGTCAACTCCTATTAACTCTTGATTTCATTATTTCACAACCTTATGGATCTTCAACCTCTTTACTGGCAGTTGAAATTCACTCCCCAGTAGGTGACTGTTCCTTATGAATAAAGTGACCATACATCCCAGTTTACTCAGGACAGTCCCAATTTGTGCTTATTTCCCAATGTAAATAGTAATAGCACCCCCTTTCAATCTCAAAAATGACTTGTTTGAACAATAAAACACATGAAACCCCACCCATGCAGCACTTAGAGTGGCAGATTCACCTTCCTCACTGGCCTCAGGGTTCCCCATGCTACCCCTCTTCTAAGCCTCCACTCACATTCTCACATTTCCCAATCCTTCTCAAGATTCAAGACTCTTCTGTACTGATCCACACCTCTAACAACATTTGAATCCTGGGGCATCTCCATTCCAATGAGTCAGACAACTTCAAGGGCTGGCAATGTGTGGAGTCCGTATCTTTTCACTGAAGAGCCGCCAGACTTCCATTGTTCTCCTCGCCATTCACGGGATGATCAACGCTTATCCTCTAACATAACATGCATTTACATGTATCCTGTCCCATCCCATTAACTTGTCCATCCCTCACTTTTCTTACTGGATTTAGCTCAGAACCCCATCTATGTTCCAAGCAGTGCCCTTTTCCCATTCATATGATCTTGCAAAATCATTTGGTGAAATTTTTAAAAAATGAATCCAGTTCCACATAACAGAGATCTCTATAAACTTCTGTCTTCATTTTTCATTTAATCTTTAAAAACAACAGAGGGGAGTGGATGTGGCTCAAGCAGTTGAGCACCCGCCTCCCACATGGGAGTTCCCAGGTTTGTTCCCGGTGCCTCCTAAAAAAGAAAAAAAACAATGATTAGACGATTAGTGCAAACAATGAGCAACAGATGAGAAAGCCATGGGGGGGGGGGCGAGGCAACAAAACAGAGTACTATATCAATGTTACTTAATAAATTTAAAATCAAATATAAAAAGTACAAACTGCAGCATCTAGATAGAGTTTAATCTGTTGAGAGTTGAAAGAGTGCAAATCAAGGGCTGTTTGCTCAGGTTGAATCATGAAATATATACTTGGTGACTGCAGCTGGCAGAGGTCCAGCTCTGTTCATCAGCTTTTCACATTTTCCAATGTTATTAACAGAGCTAGGAACAGTGGGGGAGCAAATCACACTAACCCAAGGGACTGATTCCTAAATAAAAGTGCCTTTTATTGTTTGCCCTGAGAAATGTAAACACCACATATATCTTAATATTCCTGTCAGATAAGCAGTGCATCTTTTTATCAATAGAAAGGTTACCCTTAGGAAACGCATTCAACTTTATAAGGTTTCTCAGTGACTCTAGATCAAGGAAAAGGGAACCCAGTGATGTTCAATCATGTTTTCTTTATCCTGCTGAGTGCTTACTATGTGCCAGGCCAGTGACATTAAGGGAATACCACTGGAAGAGGACAGCACTCCCTTTACCCTATGGAGATGAGCGGGCAGGCAAATCCACATGCTCACACTGCTTGGTACAGGCACTCTCTCCCCTTCATTGTCTTTTTTTCTTGACTCCATACAGACCAACTTCACCTTTGGTCTCTTTGGATGATCTTACCTTGGAAATTTTGTAATTCACTAGACCATAGCTAAGAGAGAGATCTCGTTCTCCATGTTAGAAATTTGGGAAATACCCTGTCCCTTGCTGGATTTGGGGGGGAAGTATCCTGGTCGCACCAGAAACTCATTTGTTAATCTTATCTTGGAGTAGATTACTTCTGCAAATAGCTAATTTCATTCACCTTGTGGCACTTACTGAGTAATTTTATCCTCAACAGGTGACTTTTTCTTGTCTCATTCCCAAATTCCACTTGGTGCCTGGAGGCACCCCTCTCCTAATCCCTACACTGACTAAACCTTGATAGTTCGTCCATGGAAGTCATCAGAACAGACGTTTTCTCCACTAAGTCTAAATGTTATGCCCTTACTCGGTCTCTCTCTTTGGCCTTAAATGTTAATTGATTGATATTCACTTGGCTTGGTTTTATTTGATGAGGATGTGGCTGTTTTACTTTGCTAAATGCTTCCAAAGCAATATACAAGAAATGAGTTGGCTTTTACGATGGGGGCTTATTAACTTACCAGCTTGCAGTTCTGAGGCCATGAAAGTGTCCACATCAAGGCATCACCAGAGCTGCTGCCTACTGAGCTGCAGCTGTGGGCAATCAGGCACGTGCAGGGCACAATGGTGGCATCCGCCTGGCTTTCCCCTCTCCTCCAGGCCTTGTTGCTTTCAGCTTCTGGCTTCAGTGGCTCCTCTCAGCTTGTAGGAGGTTTTCTCTCTGTCTCTGCACAGCTTTTTTCTGTGTCTGCAGCTTTTTATCCCTCCATTTATAAAGGACTCTGGTAAGAGGATTAAGACCCACCCTGGGTCCTGCAATCTAATCAAAGGCCCTCAACTGAAGTGACCTAGTTCAAAGGTCCCACCTACAGTAGGTTCACACAAAAGGAATGGATTAGCTTTAAGAACAGGATTTTCTGGGGTCCACAAAACCTTCAGACTGCCACAGTGGCCATTATAAGAAAGGTTTAAAGACTTTAGGATTCATCATAATCTCATATTCTCTCTTGAGGGTTAAATGAACAAAACGGCTACGACTGGGAAGATGATTCCTTTTCCAGATACCAGATTTATCTAGAGAAGGAGGACTTTACCACAACATTCAGAGAATATCATCATATGAAGGAAAGACTTTTACATGAAGCTGCACATCGTTTTCTGTGTCTGCTCTGGACAGGAGAACTAGGCTGCATTACTGTAGAAATAAGCTAGATTTAGACTTTCAGAAGAATTTCATGATTTTGAGAATTGATGGACATTGACACATATTATTCAGGGGTGAGAGGAATCCCTGGCAACTTTGTATGAAGCTGACAGCTATCATTCTGTGATGTATGAGTGTGGCACTGCCAGAATATAAGAAGATGGACATCAAGGATGTGTGGTGGCCAAGACTGCAGCCTTTAGAAACAGACTTTTGTGCTTTTCCTGATTTACCACGTGTGGGACTCAACCACTTTTCTCAACTGTAAAATGGGGATTGTAAATGGACCTGCTTCTTGGAGCTGGTCCCAGGCTAAGAAATAAATGCAAACTACCTAGCACAGTATTGGCATACAGTATGCCATATATACGATTTCACCTCACTGGATATTATAATGAAATCTCATCAGTACGGACCCAGCTAATTGAAAATTTATTACACTATTTATTCTATTTCACATGAATTACAGCAAAAATAACATGTTAATTGATGATGCATATAAATGCTTTTGTTAATGGCAAATCCTATATAAATAAAAATTGACGTTTTGCTGACAATTCATAAATAGACTAGGCTGAAAATGGGCTCCTTTATAGTTGAAAGCCTATAAATATGCTAAGAAATTGCAAAGGGATTATTTAACCGATTAAAGAGAACAAACTCCTTTTAAACACTTAGCACCTATTTGCATGCAAACAGTTACTCTGCCCGTCATAGCTGATTCATATCTCTTCATTAAAACCAATCTAATGGTGCCTCAACACTTCAGTAGGTGTTAGTTCAGGTGTCAGTATGTAACAACCTGCAATTTCTTCAGTATTTTCAGTGATGTGTCTTTCCTCACAGTGGAATTGAGCTGGCTTAATTTGTTTTATATCTTAAATTTCCCACAGGGCAAAAACAAAGTGTTATTATGTGGAGTGCTGTGCTTGGGTTCCCGTGACAAAATTGCACACAGGCTTAGCCACTTCATAACTATGAACAAAAGAAAAAGTGACCCCCTTCCATTTTGACATCCCATCCCCTCTCCTCCCCCCAGCCAATTAACAGCAATCAACCCTTTAATTAACAAACATCTGCTGGATACCTGCTCCTGCCGGGCACTGTGTTAAATATTGCAAGGAATACAGAGAAGCCCTTACGGGATGTACAGTCTTAACCGAGGAAGCAAAATGCACCTAGTGCAAAACAGCACATAATAAATTCCAAATATTTGGTAGGAAAAGAATTGTTAGGGAGCAGGGAACGCTCAATGTGCCTAGAGTCCTCAGGCAAGATCTCATAGTTGGGAGGGATCTCAGCTAGGTCTGCAAGTTTCAACTCACATACCTACAGGGGATGCAGGTGATGTAAATAAGTCAATGAGAAATGCAGACAGGTATAAGATTCCAACACAATTAGCAGAATAAACAAGTAGAAAAACGTGTCACCAAAGTGAAGGAATGTGCTCTCTCTTCTTTCTCTTGAAAGGAGAAGCCCCTCTCTGTGTAGCTTCTGTTTCCCCACTGTTAATAGTGATGTGGGTGCCAAGAATCACAAGAGCAAGTGTAAAGAGAACTGACAATTGAAACATGTTTTTAATGCCAAAGAGACAGTCTGGAGTGATAGAGACTGTGGTCAGCTGGAGAGAGAATGGCCATGTAAAGTGGGCCAGCCAGGGACACCTGGGTATGCCTTACAGCCATGCTGACTATCCCAATTTTTAAAAGAGAGGCCAGATAGCTGAGTTCTGTGTTAACATCTCCTGATTTTCAAAGGCTAGCTCAAAATAAAATTTTAAATAATCTGAGAGTCAGATGTAGCACATAGCAACCTATGTCTTGAAGAATAAGTCGAGTTAGGAAGAGGAAAAGATGAGGAAGAGCTGCTTCAAGGCAGATGTGCAGGGGCAAAGCTGCAAAGGGGCATGTCTCAAGTCTATCTACTGGATGGAGAGTGGATGCGCTTGGCTGAAGTGGAGAGTTGTGGGGGCTGTAGGGGGCGGGGCAGTTTCAATGCAGAGGTCAGTAAAGGTAGTGAGTGAATGACAGGCTGTAGAGCTCAGGTCTATTCAGCTAAGAACGATGAACATAGCATGGGCACCTTACACCAGCAAGCTCAGTTAGCACCTTTCTCCAGTGTTCATCTGAGCTTCTCCCAGATGTGAAGAGCCTCGAGCTCCTATTGGGAGTGGAAAGCACAGGGAGGAATCCTTCTCTACATCAACCAGGAATCATCAAGGCCGTAGAATGACCTTGCATAGTTTCAGAACTCTGATGGAAGTAGAAGAAAGCTACCATCTGGTCAGGCCTGGCTAAGGATAAGAATTCAGAGACTGAAATATTTGACACTTTTTTAGCAGCACTGGCCTTTGGCCAAGCTCCTGTGCATGTTTCTCTCCAGCCTTAGTCTGCTTTCTTTGCTTCAATCAAGTGGGTCAGAAGCTACTCCTCCTCCTATAGTCTCTGTCCAGGTTGGGGTCCAGCCCTAGACAAGCTAACATGACAGCTTGTCCTGCTGCTCGGCAATCCCTAGTTCTGGGCCCAGTGTTGCCCAACAGAGTGACCTTTTCTTGCAGCTCTGGTTTACCACATTCCACAGGGAAAGGGAGACAGGCATTGGAACTGCTAATAGAATATGGAAATACAAGATCTCATTTAGGAGTTTGGGAACAGACCCTTAAGAATACATCATAGATTTTTAAAAATTAGAGATGAAGATTATTTACTGCAATATGATTTTAGTAATTACTTTCCTTCTACACAAAGAAATAACAGTTATGATTTTTCTTTTAAAATGAAGTTAAAAAAGACCAGGCAGACAAAGTGCACCAAGTTAGGGTTTTCCTGGAGTAGAAAAAGAGAAGCAATCCCCCAAAATATTGTATGAAAACAAATAGCATTTCACAAAATGGCATAAACATTAATGCATGGGAATGAATTAAGCGCTACCCATAAGTTGTTTTAAACGAACTAAAGAAAGGTCCTGAGAAAGTGGTGGTTAAATGCTTGGCATTAGAATTGTGCTTATTCCTGGTGACACAGTGCAATCTCAAACTGAAGGGACTCTCTTGTGGGGTGCTGGGACATCTCAGTGCTATTCAAGTGCCAGTCACAGCCTGGAGGCTGCCACCTCAGGAAGCAGCTCCTTCCAGCCTCAAGGCCCTGCCTTTGGCCCTCAGGGTATCCATCTGAAAAGGTGCCAGACTTCTCTGAAGCTCTGCTCTCAAGGAACCTTCAGGAAGTAAACTGGGGAAAGCAGTGCCAGCAAGCCAGGCTCTGGGGTTCATATCCTTCACGTTCATCAGGTATATTAAAACATAGTCCCAAATAAACACCTGTTCTTTCATCTCCACTGAGGCCAGAGAAAAAAGAATTGGACTGGGGAGCAGATATGGCTCAAGCAGTTGAGCACCTGCCTCCCACATGGGAGGTCCGGAGTTCAGTTCCCAGGTGCCTCCTAAAGAAGACAAATAAACAACAAGCAGACATGAGGAAAACAACAAGCAGACAATGAGCAAAAACAAAAACGAGCAGAGAGGAAATGTGGCTTGAGTGGTTGTGCACCTGCCTCCCACATG
>PVKH010022306.1:0-14129 GCA_004027955.1 Chaetophractus vellerosus
CTCTCTTTTTAACTATAATAGGATTTTCATAAATTCCATGTCAATAAAATTCTACTTCATAAATCATGTTATGAACTAAAAGTAAGAAATAACAAAATATGCTACATATGTCAAAATTTTGCAGTGGAATTATCCATCCCACAGAATTATTGTGACTGCAAGAGAGAATAAGGCACCAAACCCCATGTAGGCTATGAACCAGTATCTCAACACTTATTTTCACAGAAAGCCACCCGTTTCTTACCATTCACCTCTTTAGCTTTTGCCAGTTCACAAAGCACTTGCGACAGTATTTGCCACTTCACAAAGGGTTACTTGCAAGTTTTTTGAGATAAATAATTCAGCCTTATATTCTTATGCCCATTTTAAAGATGAAGAAACTGAGACAGTTTGAGTGACTTTCCAAAGGTCATAGAACAAGTGGAACACTTGAGATAAGAGCTCACATCTTTAACCTTAATCCACTTATTTTTCCCCTCAGCATTGTTATAGCATAAAGGTTTCAGTGGGTATTTCCAAAAGTTGGCATTTGCCACTGTAGCTTTTCATCTGGAAAGTGGGATATTAACCTAATATTTAATTTAAATATTGTTTTTTAATTGAATGGGGTTAATTGAGAAAAATTGTTAAACTACAGAGTGTTCTATGTTCAAATGGTGATTATTATTATAAGCTTGGCTAGGTCTCAGAGTTCTAGTAGACAGCTGTGTGTGCTTGCTGATTCCTATTCATGGGAAATGTGTTTGTTTATATCATAGTATATTATTCATTTTTCCTTTTAGTACCCACGTGGCCAAATTGTGAACTGCTATATTAATAAGTTTAAAACATATTTGAGAGGGTGGTTAGACTTAATGGTTTCCATAAAATTATTTTAATAGTTATTTTTCAACAGATGGACAACTTACATTTGGCCATGTTTCTGTGACAATGTGTGATTGAAATTTTCAACAGATGGCATACAAATAGTTGGGAAAACACCCTTCCAATATTAATTGTTGTAAAAAGACTTTCTGAGTGCCAGAAGATGGTAGTCTGTATTCCCAAGTCCCTAGCCTGTGCTATTATAATTATAATTTAGATGACTTGGAAGTTTCCATTTCTGGTACTTGGATTTATTTTATAAATGAGTCTACATCTCTGCATTAGAGTGGGAGGTGATGAAGAACACTCTGTTGTCAATTAGAGATTCAACATGGATATAGCATTAAATCTCCCTTTTATTGGTAGATAGTGCTTCCTCTTGCTGAGTGGTTCTACTTTTGTGCCAGACATAGAAAACTCCATAGTAATCAACTACCAGGGATTTATATGTTCTTTCTGAAAAGCATTGATTTAAAAGGAAAAAAAATACCCTCCCAAGTCTACAAAACTAAGACTGTTGAGACCTATTCATCAATATGATGAACTCCTCAAACCTCCCAAGTTGTCCCACTTCCGTTCTTGACCACTTTGCATTGTTTCTGGAATCACTAAATGAGGAATCAGACAGCAAGTGGGACAGTAAGGGCAGGTGTTAAAACCAGGGGGGACATTTGTGATTATAACAATGACCAAGGGCATTTAGACATATTTAGTGGGGTGGAGGCTAGAGATTCTAGACAAGCTGCAATGCAGAGCACAGATCTAAACAAGTAATAAATGTCCCATAGCCTACTTTAGGCCTGAATATCTGGCTGGACATTCATCTGAGACTGGAACCTATCTCTGCTTTCAATAAAATGACAGAGTATGTTTTGCAGTATAATATGTTTTTTGCAGTTTTAATATTCACAGAATATTAGTTTCCACCCAAATGCTGCTCTTTGATTTTACTCTACTGCTTTATGGAAAACTTCTGATCTTCTGCTCCTGAATATTAACTTTTTCATGCTAAGTGCAAGCATATAGACATTTTATTATGCCTTTTAGTGTAGTCATGGACTGAACATTACACAGAAAAACCCATATACATATTATTCTTTTTATAAATTTAATTTCCTTTTATTGCTCCTTTTTGTTACAAATATGGCATCATCTTAATATTTTTAAAATTTTGTATATAGGAAATTTATGTTATCAATGAATTTCTGGCTCTAAGGAAAGGTAAAATACTTGTTATAATAGAGGAGAGCTAGGATTGGTCGGGATGACACACATTGCTATAGAGAATATAGCAATAACTAATTATTTCTCCATTTGTCCACTTGCACACACATAATCCAGAATTGGAATCGGTCAAAGAAAGAGTAGTGAGAGTCTAAGTTATTAATTAGATTATTAATGCTATTAATAAGTCCCAATAAATTCTGTATTACTCTACTTCCATGGAAGTCTTAAACCAGTTCTGTTTTGGCAACTTGTACCAGTTAGATCCTCCTTGTGTCTGTCATTGCAGATGGCGTTTAATGATTGCTTTAGTTTGGACTACCCTGGCAACCCTCGGCCAGGAGACTTGATTGAAGTATTCCGTCCTGGCTTTCAGCACTGGGCGCTGTATTTAGGTGATGGTTATGTTATCAACATAGCGCCTCTAGGTAAGGTTTGCTTCCAGTGTTTCCTGGTTGCTTTTCGGTTTCCTTGTTATATGAAGGGCTCATGAACAAATAAAGCAGAACAAATCAGAAATATAGAGACTAGATAATCCATCTGATCTAGGTTTAATGAAGTACATTCTAAGCCCAAAGTAGTATTAAAGAAATTGCAAGGGATGTTCATATTAAAAGTTTAAATCTCTGGATTAAAAACAAATTACAATTAAAAAAATAAATAACAGCCGGGGAAAATATTTACCATAAACATGACAATGGTCAATATCTTTATATAACACACAAATAGATGTGGAGCTTACATTCTAATAGGAATTGACAGACTAGGAACTAACTAAATAAATATATGTTAGAATGGAGATAAGTGATATGGGGGAAAATAAATCAAAGAAGGGGGATGGGAAGTGCAGTGGTGAGGTGGGGAAGTGCTGTGATTTTAAATAAGGTGGTCAGAGAAATTTCATAAGAAAGTAACATTTAAGAAAAACATGAAATAGGGAAGAAACACACTATTTAAACCCAGAGAACAGTAAACACCAATATCCCGACAAACAAATGGGTAAAGAATTGTGAATGGTCTGTTGAAGAAGAAAAGTAAGTACCAATAAACATCTTTAAAATTTTCAACTCTCGAGTCATCTAGGAAGTGTAAAATAAAGCAATGACAGATTTTATACCTATCACATCACAGAGATTAAACAAGTAAAACAAACAGATATACAGTTGATGGAAATACGAATAGATAAACTTCTTCTCACAAACAATTTAACAGTATGTTTTACAAGTCTTAAAAGAGTTTTGTGCTCTAACCCAGTAATTGTACTTCTAGGTATCTATTCTTGGGAAATATTTAGAGATACAGATAAAGATTACTGTATGTGGGTATCTCATTTATAATGACTTTTTAAAGTGGGCAATGGCTTAATGTTCAATAAGGGAATGGTTAAACAAATTATGATTTAGCTGCAGAATATTAGGTATCTGTATTTCTCAAGACTGTATAGTTGCAATAATAGAATTCAAACTGGAAATAGCTTAAGCAAAAAGGCAAATTCAATGCTTGCCTGAGGGAAACTGTAGAAAGGGTGCTGGCTTTGGGGACACCAGCATCTAGGGGATTGAACACTAACAAAACTTTGTGTCTCCTATTTGCATTTTTTTAATGTATGTTTTCTTCATTCCCTCAGGCTGTGTCTCTCTGAGAAGCTGAATTGATAGCCATAGCATCCTGGGCTCTCATTTTTATAGCCTTGTGACCCAACAAGGGAGCTATTCCCTGCCTGTTGCAGTTAGAAAAATCATGGAGAATGACTCCCTCTGGTCCAGTGTGGGTCCCTTACCTGTCATTAGACCATGACTGTGCCCAGGAAGATGGGATACTATGATTTGCCCAGACACAATCCTTTACCAGAAGAAATAGACAATGGTGAGATGAGGTGCTGGATAGACAAAAAATACTACCTGTTATAAAAATAATATTTCTGAAAATGTCTGGATATAATATTTATTGGAAAATTTCAGATAAAATTGCAATATATATGATACCCAGTTTACAAAAAATGATATGTATACACACAAATGCACACACTTAACCATGCTTAAACACATGTTGATAAAAGACATGACATAATAGAAGTACATCAAAATAATAAAAGTAGTTCTTTCGTGGTGGAGGGGTAATGGGTGATTTCTTTTTCCTTATTTTTGCTTTTTAATGTTCTAAATATTTAAAAACGAGCACAAATTTATTCATTAGGAAAAATGTTTGCAGTTAACAAATAACTTGGGATTTTTTCTCTTCAAGTTGCCTTTAAAGAGAAGTGTTTATAGGTGTTATGTCTTACTATCTTGGGAACTTCTGAGAATTTTTAATGAAGTAGTTTTTGCAACATTTTGAGATACTTGCCTCTTGTTCTGGAATACTGTAAATGAAAAGGGCAAATAAAATGACATTTACAGTTCCGAGGTGTTAGTTTCTGCAAGGTCTAGTGATTAACACTAGACATATAAACTATATGATCTGTGCAGTTCTCACATCTGGGAAATAATATGACATTTTGATGCTGTTTCCTTATTTCCATATGTCTTAAACTTCACATTCATGTTGTTCAAGCATTGAGCTTTAATCCTGCAGACCGAAATTCTAATCCTGTTTCTAACGTTAGCTACCTGTGTGATCTTTTCCAAGGCACTTTACCTCTCCAGGTTTCAATTTCCTCATCTTCAAATTGATTATTGGACTAGTAAAGAAAAGAAAGTTTAGTAATTATAAAAAGGATACATATGCTCAAAAAATTTCCAGTGTGTAAGAACTTTCAATGCATAAGATGTTAACTGGAAATGCTGCTCCAATGAGGAAGAGTTTGGAGGATATAAAAAAGAGGAGTGGAAATGAATGATTGCTTTTAGTCATTATTAAGAGGGAAAGTTCTAAACACTGGTTATGTAGAGGAGCTTTCTCTCATGATTTACCTGAGCATGGCTGAGCATGGACACTGGGACGGGACCAGGTCCTGCCATTAGAACTGCCCACCGAGCAATTATCTTTCCAGCCTCAGGTAACGAGAGTGGCTGGCCAGGGCCCAGTGGTCCCTGTCAGTCTAGGCAAATGTTAACCAATAGCTAAGATGGAGGAGCTAAGATGGAGTGGTAGGGCATGGAGAATTGAAACAGGTGGATAGGGAGGGCATAGCATAGGGCCACGACTGGTGGACAGTCTAAGTTAGGTTCAAGGTCAGGACTTATTTTCTCTTGCCTGTTCCTTTGGCCAAGAAACTAAGGGCCCCAGCCTGACCCCAGCTCACCCCTCACATGACTGGGATACTATGCAGGTTTCAAAACAAGAAATGTGAACCCAAAGTCTAGTTGAAGGAACAAGTTTAAGGGTGGCATACAGCTCAGGCACTAAGAGTGCCTAATCATAATGCATGACAGCTAAACCCTATGATAAAAGTTTGGAAGTGTTCAGATACTGAAAAGGAGACTGCTTTATAGAAAAAGTGGGTAATAATCTTATCTGTTCTATGTTAGAAACACAATCCAAGATCTCTAATGATAATACCAATTGATAGTGAACTTATTCCCCAAGAATGGATAGAGTGTTCTTATCCAGTTTCTTCTATGGAGAGATCATACAATTTTTTAAAAAGTTTTTCTTATATTCTCACTCATGCAGTATTGAGTAAATGTTATTGATAAATCACAGAATGAGTGCTTAAGGTAAGATTAAATGGCTTCTTGTTTGATAAGTTAGCAACATAGCTGAGTTTAGACATTCCAGCACTTCCAACATCTTTAGATGACATTGGAATCCACTGAACCACCACTGTATGTTGGTAATCAGAATTCTCCTTATAGAGGATGGCATTCCTGCATCGTTTACAAGCGCCAAGTCTGTATTCAGCAGAAAGGCCCTGGTGAAGATGCAGCTCTTGAAGGATGTTGTGGGAAAGGACACCTATAGAATAAACAATAAATATGATGAAACATACCCTCCTCTCCCTGTGGAAGAAGTCATGCAACGGTCAGAATTTGTTATTGGACAGGAGGTAGCATATGACATATTTGTCAACAACTGTGAACATTTTGTGACTTTGCTTCGCTATGGAGAAGGAGTTTCGGAGCAGGTGAGTTTTCTTTAGAAGATATAAGAGCATCTTACACTGGGAATGTAGTAACTATTGATTATGACAAGAGTTCCCAGGCCTCAAACCAAATGAACAGAAAAAGAAAATAAAAGAACACCGAAGGACCAAGAAGGGAATTGAGTTGTCCAAGGAGATAGAGCAAGTTAATGACCAAACTGAGACTAGAACATGGATATCATGAACTTTGGGCTAGAAAGTTCTTGAGATAGAATCAAGACTTATATCTTTCTGTCAGTCTTTTTGTCATTTGTCCTTTAGTTTTGTTTTGCTTCCCCATTACCCGACCATACAGCATTTTCAAATCAGTACCCTCATATACTGAAAGAATATGCTGAAAAGGATTTTTTTTAGTAGATATTCACTGCCAAAAACATAGATGGTAAGTCTGGGATTCTTTTCCCTTAACTGACCGAGGTCAACTGATGACATATCATGGCAGGTTTGTAAATGTTTTCTGTTCCCTGTTATGCTAGTTCCAAGGAAATGTTGTGCTTTTATGTAGATCCCTTGATTACGTGAGCTTGTGGATAAGATTTTTTAATGATTTACTTGACTTTATTTTTAAAGTAGTCTGCAATTTTGTCAGTCACTACCACTATTTTTTAATATGGCAGATTCCTAATTAAAAGCATGCTTGATTCAATTGTCCTTTCATCTAACCTATAGTCCCACCAAGTCCATTTTCATTATTGATGTTTTTACCCAAAGAATTGTTAGTATTATAAGAAAATGAATATGTATAATTATTATCAAGAGGAACCTCTGTATCCAAAATACATATGAGTATTTATTTTTAAGATTGAAAATACCAAAAATAATTTAACATTATTTTAAATTCTTCTTCTTTGTTAACAATAAAGACATCCACTGCACCCAAAAAGCGTTTTTTAAAATGTGGCTAGATAAAAAGGGATCAGAACCATCCTTCTGTTTTTACTCTAACATGAAATCCATCATCTTTTTCGTCATTCATCCCAGACTCAAGACCCATGAAAAATTCATCATTTCTAAATAAATAGTAGAATTTGTTGCAGGCAGTTCTGATGAAGATGGTGCCTTAAGAAATTACCTGAGCCATGGAGTTCTGCAGAGCTGGACTAGAATTCTGTCTTTTCCACTTTTAGTTGAGTGATCTTGGGCATGTTGTTTAAAGCCCTGAATATCAGTTTCTTAACCCATAAGCGGAGATTGTTTTAAAGATTATATGAGATGATTGAAACCTCTTAGTATAGTGTTTATATGTCATTTATCTCAATGAATAGCATGCCTAAGATGAATATTATTTTTTATTACAATAGTTTGGGAATTTTGTAGGTCTCTGTTGGTGCACTTCAAAATAATCTTTTGTTGAATTAGCAGAAACTTCAGCACTTTAGATTACTATTTTTATTACTATTAATAATGATTAATAATTAATACTAGTACTGTAGCTAGTATTAGATTCGTTTTTTGGATCCCCCAAAGGCTTATGGGACTTGAGGTTAGAAAAGTTTTCTTGGGGAATGACTATATATTGCTCCAGTTTTAAAAAAATGTAAATATGTAAATGCATAATAAAGATTAGAAGAGTGGAAGGAATGTGGGTATGTGGGCCAATCTTCTTCTTCCTTGTGCTTTTCTGTATTTTTAAAACATTCTTAATACAATATTTATTACTGTTAAAGTCTTTAAAAGTTGTTAACATGTGTGTGTGTGTTTGTGGAAGATGGTGGTGTCCTTGCCTAGGCCTGGACAAGTCGACCCATGACGACACCCTGGCTGAGCTTCAGCGCGTTCAGCCTCAGATGCTCAGGGCAGAGGCCTTTTTGATAAACCCTGAAGTTGTCTTGACCCTGCTACACTGATGTTCAGACACATCCACTCCAGATTTAGCTAACGTTTCATT
Source organism: Chaetophractus vellerosus (assembly GCA_004027955.1). Classification (NCBI taxonomy): domain Eukaryota; kingdom Metazoa; phylum Chordata; class Mammalia; order Cingulata; family Chlamyphoridae; genus Chaetophractus; species Chaetophractus vellerosus. Next base: position 8,061 of record PVKH010022306.1, read on the forward strand.
GGACATATATGGAGCCTCTGAATGTGGTCTTAATTATGGCCCACAAACAGAAAACTGTAGAAAGGGTGACATGTTCAGAGTCGGATTTGGTGGTCTTATGACCCTAAGTAAGCCATGAACTAAAGGCTCTTGCTCACTCTGGTTCCCCAAGAACATTGTGGGATATTATGATCTTGCAGGTCAGATCCCACTACCTGTAACTCCAAGGGATTGTCCAAATTGCATGGGATTTTGTCACCTAGGATGAAAGTAAATGAGCATTTGGGGATTGGGGAAACTTCATCACTGCTGGAAGTAGCTTTATTATAATGGAATCTGGCCTTTAGATACCTTGGGGATTTTGATTTGGGATCAAGTTGCCTGTTCCCTCCCCAGGTCTCTTCTTGGACTTTGCTTAGCTGAAAGATACCACCCAGTCAGGCCTCATTCTAGCTGGGGCCACCCTATCCACAGGATCCTGCGACTTTCTCAGGACTGTACCCTGCTGCCATTTTGACACCTCTGTTTAAAGACACCAACTGCACCTTCATAATTCTTCACTGCCTGCCCCATTCCCTATATCAGACCTCCTTGCACAGGGGTTGGGCATAATTTTCAGTTTTTGATCCCTGTCTGATTATTGATTCTGCTCCCTTGGGATTTTATATCTAGTATCTCCCTGCCACTTTTTTTCCCTGACATGCCATGTGGTTAGCTCTGTGTTCCAGTGAATTTTGACTTTCTCATAGAAGATAATTTAGGTAGCCACTTAATTTAAAATTACAAAATACATATAAAGTCAGTAAATAAATAAATTTTAAATTATAAACCACAGTAAGATTTGTCATGGGCAAATTGTTTGCTAGTACAGTTCTCCCTGAGGCCGGAGACAGAAAGTCACAGTGATAGGCCTTGTCCCTGTAGATTGCAGGATGGCATTAAAGAGTGAATACACCCTATCATTTTGCCTCTTTTCTGGCTGTAGTCTTCACTACCTATTCCCAACAGACTAGCTACAGGTGGGGAGCTCATACTGTGTTAGAGAGTCATGGGTGAGTGGCAGGTGCAGTGGCTGAAGCCTGTGGGTCAGATAGAGGGCATGCTCAAATGTGTCCTGGGGCAAGCTTTCTGGCTCTTGGCTTGGTCCCCAGAGTCATTTGGGGAAAATGTTTGCATTATTTGAAAGCCTGATCCTTAATTCCCAGAGAACGAATGCTGTTTTCAGAATACCTGATGATTCTAAAGTGCCTGAATGTGACCTTTGGGCCCTCAAACCATGTGGATGGAAAGCAATATTAGCTGAGTGCCATGAAAGCCATGAATATTCATTAACTCCCTCATCATGATGATGATTAATGCCCATAAAGCTATAAATATCTGAACTCCTTTATGGACAATTGAGCTTGAGAGTGGTTTATTTTAGTTTATCTACATGAGAAATTAATGACACTGTAGCAAACATCAGTATTGAATTCTCTCAAAGTTTGTTTATCAGTATAAAACTTCTATATATCAGATAAGGACTCAAAAGTATTTAGTCCAAATCACATCCCTGAGTTATGTTACTAATAGACATTCTTTAGTTAGACAAAAAAGAGAAGCAAAAACCCCAAGATAATTAGCCTAGTATAGACCCAAGCAAAACAAAGTGTGTGTTTAGGGGTTGAGGGTAAGTAGGAGGAGAGCACATAGTTCAGAAGACCCAACCTGTCTTTAGACATCCTGGTGGTATGACCTTGGGCAAATCACTTATAACTTCCCTAAAGCCCAAGTTTTGCAAAACAGGTGTAATGTTACATCTCTCACAGGTGTACTATGACAATTAATGGGAACTGTACGCATAATAAGTTTATAAACTATTGGGTGCTAGAAAATATAAGGAATATAAGAAATATAAGCTAAAAAATAAGGGTATATGCACCCATCTATATATTTGGCCTAATTATAAAAATTATAAATTTATTTCTTCATCTTCAGTCATATAGAATTTTAATTTTGCATTGAAGTTTAAATTTATCCATTGTACATTATGACTGTTCTTTGGTTTAGGAAACAAAACCAATGGACCCTGTGATATGCCTTTAGAGTAAGATCTGTTTTTTTGTTTGTTTCTTGTTTTCTTATAGGCCAACCGAGCAATAAGTACCATTGGGTTTGTGACAGCTGCTGCTGGTGTTTTCTCATTCCTGGGCTTGTTTCCAAGAAGGCAAAGTGGAAAATACAATTTACCAAAGAGATACTGGAACTGAAGAATTTTGTGAGGAGGAAAAAAAAAACCCTGGAATGAATACTTATTTTCAATGAGTCATTATTGTTCCAAATTCCAGTGCTAAATGGCAGGCTCTTTAATAAATTGCTCACTGATATGATTTCATCATTGAGCCGAGGAAATGTTTCTCCCTACTAGCATAGATGTGCTGTGGCAGCTTGAACAAGAAGCAGTAGCTTTTTGAATGAGCCAGCAGAGGGTCTTAACAAAATCATATCACATTTTATCTTCTACTGTAAATATTGCTTTCCTTTTCCCTAAAGGTGGCTATTTTGTATTTGCCAGAGATCTGAAAAACTATGTATATATGATTTTAAAAGAAATGTTAAGAGCCCCAAATGGTTAGTGTTGACATCTAAGTTCATTTTCTTTTGCTAGTCAGAAAAGAAACTGAAAAACTCAGCATTTGATTAGGCAGTTTTAGGAACTCTGTTAAGCCATCTGAGGATGAGGCCCCATCATCCTGCACTTGTGCAGATGGAGCTGCGGTGGGAGGGAAGGAGCTTTTTGTGCCAGTGTTTCAGATCTAGTGTGATTTCCCTGGAAGCTACTCCTTTGTCAAGGGTACATGGCAAGCAATAGTGGGCTGTTATTTCTAAAGAGTTACATTGTTCCTTTTGGATTTTGAAAATTTTCAAGCGTTTTACCCTTTTAATATTGGTAACCAATCATTAAATGTTGGCTTAAAGCACCCTATTTAGAAAGCAGTATTCCACATTATTTTTCCAGGCCTTTACTATAAGTCAAGGGGAGTTGTGATTTTATTCTTGCATTTTATTGATTATGTGTTGAATTAAACAACTTTTTGGTAGCTTTCCAATGTAATTCTTGGTGGCAGCAGGGAAGGATAGGTTGGGTGCATTCTCTATACCCTAAGATTTTGTCAGACATTATAACATTACCCCAAAACCCACAATGCCAGCCAAAGACAGCCTTCTTGTGCCATCACCAAAAGCATGGCATCAAATAAAGAGAAATTCAAATAAAGATTGGAGTGGAGGAGTACAGTGAGGGAACTAGGAATATGGTAGACAAATAACTTGCCAGAAGACTCAGGGGAAGTCTTGGACCTATTAAACTGATTTAGATTTTACCCCTGGATCAGAAATGCTCTACAATCTAAATGTAGGGTTAGTAATGATGGCAGTAGAAGTCATTATTGTGTACTTCAGATAGTGCCAGTGGAGAGCCTGTTTCTCTCCTTTTCTCCTGACTGGTCCCTTCCCCTTCTTATGGTACCAACTCTGACTCCAGATAACCCCAATACTCTCTTCCTCCACTGGTCTGCTGGAGAGATGTGTCTCCTGTGAGGTACCAAGATCCAAATTATCGCTTAATTTTTATTTAAATTGTTTCCTGTTCCTTTTATTCTCTGCTCCCAAGTAGTTGTCAAAAAGTGAGAAGCTTTCTAGTATTCTCAAACTAAGGTGAGACTGGCAGCTGCTTAATGTCTTACCTTTCCCAAGGTCTGCTTATCTTTCAATAAAGGATGATTGCCAACGGCAAGTCCTAGCCTGAGGCAGGAGACTCCAGAGTAGTGGAATTCCAACAAGGTGGCCAGTGTGAAAGGGAGCAGAATTGTGGACAAAGAGACTTCCTGAGGATCCTCAAGTCAAACCTTTCTAGAGAATTTTGAATGTCTCAACTACAGTTATGCTGGCTAATCTCACAAATTCACATTTAAATTAAATTCATGCATTCATTTTTCACATAGGTAATTCTCAAGGCTCTAATAGTTTTCTCCCTCCCAAAGTTAGTCATCAATTTTCCCATAAAAGTGGCTACTCTTGATGATGGACAGCTTATGACTGATTCCAGTTTGGCAGCTGTTTTTCCTAGAGGTTATCATTTGATAGGTGGCCATGTCATTGTGCTTTTATTGAACACTCTTTGCCTAGACTATTAAACATTTCTCTGAGCCTATATTTAGCAAAGTCAAGTATAGAGTTCAACTTTATCATATTTCAAGAAAAAATGTGCAGAATAAAGGTCATCATCTACCAGATACCTAATTGGTTGTTGGAAAAACTGGGAAAAAATGTACATTTATTAAATCGAGATTTAAAAAATCTTTTTATACTATCTAAATGTCAAGATGTATCAACTGAATCTTATTCTAAAATCAAACTACTAAATACAGATATGTCAGCTCAAAGAACCTGAGCTACCAAGTTCTTTTAGGATGACATACATATCTTAATCGCAAGCTAAAAAAATCTGTTTTTTTAATCTTTTTTTATTATCAGTAGCCACTGAATTAGACACACTTTGAAAATTATCACTTCCCAAAGAACTGTGAACCATATAATATGTTAAAAAGCAAACAAATATAAATACAGAGGGCTTCATAGGAATTTGCATTTATGATGCTGGTTTTCTGTAACAAAATATATAATGCAATTTATAGCAGCAAATTGCTGAATATGAGTTGTTGACATTTGTCAATCTTAAAGATTTCAAGAATCATAAAGTCAAACCTATCTGATATATTGAATCCATATATCACAGTGTAGGCATACCTCTCTTTATTGAGTTTTGCAGATATTACATTTTTTACAAATTGAAGGTTTGTGGCAACCCTGCATTGAGCAAGTCTATTAGTGAAATTTTTACAACAATATGTGCTTACTTCATGTCTCTGTGTCACTTTTTGGTAATTCTTGCAATGTTTAAACATTTCCATTATTATTGTAACTTTTATGGTGATCTGCTATCAGTGATCTTTGATGTTACTATTGTAATTGTTTTGGGGCACCATGAACGACACCCATATAAGATGGTGATCTTAATTGATAAATGTGCCCTGTGTTCTGACTGCTCCACTGACTGGCTGTTCCCCCATCTCTCCCTCTCCTCAGCCCTCCCTATTCCCTGAGACACAGCAGTATTGAAATTAGGCCAATTAATAATCTTACAATGGCCTCTGAATGTTTAAGGAAGAGTTGCACGTGTCTTACTTTAAATAAAAAAACTAGTAATGCTTAAGCTTAGTGAGGAAGGCATATGGAAAGCTGAGATGGGTAGAAAGCTAGGACTCTTGTGCCAAAGAGTAAAGTCGTAATTGCAAAGAAAAAGTTCTTGAAGGAAAGTAAAAGTGCTACTCCACTGAACACATGAATAGAAGAATACAAAACCGCTTTATTGCTGAAAGGGAGAAAGTTTTAGTGGTCTGGATAGATGATCAAACCAGCCACAACATTCCCTTAAGCCAAAGCAAGTCCTTAACACTTTTCAATTATGTAAAGGCTGAGAGAGGTGAGGAAGCTGAAGAAGAAAAGCAGAGTTGGTTCATGAGGTTTAAGGAAAGAAGCCATCTACATAACAACAAAGTGCAAGATGAAGCAAAAGTTTTGATGGAGAAGTTACAGCAAGTTATCCAGAAGATCTAGCTGAGATAATTGATAAAGGTGTCTACACTAAACATATTTTCAGTGGAGGAGGAAAATGCCATTTAGGACTTTCCTGGCTAAAGAGGAATTCAATGTCTGACTTCAAAGCTTCAAAGGACAGTCTGAATTTCTTGTTAGGTGCTAATGCAGGTGGTTACTTTTAAGTTGAAGCCAATACTCAATTTACAATCCCAAAAAATCCTAGGGCCCTTAAGAATCATGCTAAACCTACTCTGCCTTCTTTTGTTCTATACATAGAAAAACAAAAAGCCTGGATGACAGCATGTCTGTTTACAGCAGGGTTTACTGAATATTTTAAGCCGACTGTTGAGTCCTACTATTTAGAAAAAAAGATTCTTTTCAAAATATTATTGCTCATTGACAATGTTCCTGGTTACCCAAGAACTCTGATGGAGAAGTATAATGAGATTG
>PVKH010022307.1:0-14128 GCA_004027955.1 Chaetophractus vellerosus
GGATGGGGGTTAAGCTTGTGGAGGAGTATCAACCCTTGTACTAACTGTTGGTGGCATACATTAACTACATTAATACATTAACTACAAAAGCAAAAAATATTTGTGCATGATCAACTGCTTTATTTCAGTTAGCAACACTAAGTTATCTCCTCAGTTGCTCTGATCAAAACCACACCACCTCATAATCCAGGGCAATTTTATAACACTTCTCCAGGGTCCTTCAACCTTGCGCTGAAAATGTTTTTCAACTCCTCCAGGAAGGACACCCTTCCCTTCAGCCCATCTTAAATCCTCCTTACATATGGGTGCCTTTGTTTCTCCCACAAACATTTTGACGTAAGTTCCTGAATGAAGAAAGCACCTTATACTTCCATTTTCTTTGTAAAATGTCAAGAATATCTACAGTATGCAACTTGCTAATTATTAAATAAGAACAGCTCATATAATTCACACAACTCTCTTTTGCCCCATCTGAGAATGAAAAAGGTGGTTGCTGATGATTATAGAATATAATTTAAATAGCCAACTCTGCCAGAAAATAAGGATCAGCCTCTTCCTTCACACAAATGAATTTGAACCAAGTTCAGAATTTTTTAAAATGAGAGATCTACAGTGAAATTTGGGATGAATTCAGCTTGATGTAATAAAGAATGTATTACTCAGGGTTCTCTAGAGAAACAGAACCAACAGGACATATACATATACAGACATAAATATTAAAGATTCATTATAGGAATTGGCTCATACAACTGTGGGGATGTGCAGGTCCAAATTACATAGGCAGGCTACAAGCTGGGAACTCCAATGAAGGTGACACTGAAACACTTCTTTCTGACTGCTGAAATATGCATTTCTCACGCTAGGGCCTCTCTCATTGCTTAAGGAAATCTTTGATTGTAGCTGTAATCACCATCGAAGCAATCAACTTTCAAATGACTTAAATGCAAGAAATAACCTCATTATAACTATCAGGCCAGTGCTTACTTGGCCAAACAACTGGACACCATAACCAAGTGGACCCCAAAATTAACCATCACAAAGACTGTATTTTTCAATAAGAGAGACCTGGATTTGAAGTCCAGCCCCATCATTTGCAAATTCATGTAACTGAACCTCAGGTTCCTTGTGTGTAAAATGGGAAAGATTTCAATCTCATAGGGTTGTTATATCAGTCAAGTAAGATAACATAAGTAAAGTGTTTATCAGGGTTCTTGACAGAATCAATGCTAGTACCACTCATCACACCCCACTATATATATACCTATCTTTTAGGATCTCGGATAGACAGCCTTCTTTGCCAGCAAATAAATCTATATATCAGTTGGAAATATAAATAATTTCTAAAAGAAAGGTTGGAACATTATTATATAAGAATATCCTCACTTTTGACAATGGCGAATCTCCTTTACAGCAAGTCTAACTTAAGCCTGTGGACTCCATGGTTTATGTCCTAACAGAGGAGGTAAAATGACCTGAAAGATTTTTTGACCACTATTGGGGGTGTTCTTTACATGGGCAGAAGCTTTGGAGTAAGTGTATGACAGTGATTCCAAGCTGAGTCTGGGTCCCACTCTATTGAGCCCTGGGTTACTCTGGACTCTACCTCTCATCAAAAGAATCTCTCTCAAAGGTTCATCTGTCACTAACCATTACCTAAAGATGCATCAAGCTGGTTGGGCAGAAGTGGACAGGCTAAAATTCCATGTTAATCACTTGAAAAACACCTCTAATAAAAGATGGCGTAAATAAAATAATAATAATACTGCTTCCAAAGTCTTAGAAGTATGAATAAATCATTAGCCTAAATTTCAACAATAAATACACCATGTACTAATGACACCATTCCTATTTCATCAAGATTAACAGAGAAAATTCTAGGCAAAAGGTTGGCCACAAGTAATTAAATCAGAAGTTTCGTCTCTTTTCTCACAATTTTCCTAACCGAAACTGAAATAAAGTTCTCATGTATGTGTCTCTAAAGTCCAAATTTCAGTTTCTTTTTGTAACATGAGTTGTCTCAATTTACTTTCCAGCTCTAGAGTTTAATGACTTTCATGAAATTCACAAAATTACTTAGAAATATGTCAAATTTGTTATGTAAGTGGTGGCTTTTAATTGACTATAATATACATAGTGTATAATTATGTGTATTCTTTATTTAGATCAAAATTTAATTTCCCCAATATAAATACATCACCAGAAGTTGGAGAGAAAAATGCTGGACCAGCTACTTCAACTCCATGAGTAAAGAGTACCCCTTGCTCTAGATTACAAAACTATTACCAAGAAAGATGTCTTCCTTTAAGGGTAGCAGGAATGGAAAGAAGAGAAAAAGCTCACATGTCAAAACGGAGGGAAATAAGACAATCCCACAAATAATTGTAACACAAAGCAGACCATATATGGACATTTTATCAAGGTTTGAGCGCATTTCCAACATGGATCACAGGAAAACGTCTTAGAGGAGGTGGAATTTGAGGTAAGCCTTGACTCATGTACCCAAGGATCTTCCTATTTTAAGATTATGGTAGTATAGAATCTAATTTGAAGGTAGGGCAACCATATGACATGGAGTCCATCACATACTAGAAAGATATCAATTGCAGTTCTGATTTAGCCATGTTCATTGAACTTGATACATGCATTAAGTCATTGGAAGAGATGCATAAAAAGCATTAATATGGCATCCATTTCTTAATTAATGATAACAATGGGAGTTTTCTTACTAGACATTTTTCTCTGCATACTTATTCATCTTAATGAGCCAGCTGACAGATGCATGCCCTGTAAACTTTATTTTTCTTTGTTTGACAACTATAAATTAGGCACAAGCATTGCTAACGTGGTGGAGGAATTCTCAAACAGCTGAATTCTGCCTTTTCCGCATGCATATACAAGTCATGCAGCTGTTTCACTTTTTAAATTCCAACTCTAATCTCTAATATAGCCCTCAAAAAAAAAAAAAAGGATAGAGTGAGAGAGAGAGAGAAAAGAATAGAAAAACTGGATTTTGGATGCTTCAAATAAAAGTCCAGAGCTCAAAGGCAAAATATTTGAAGACAATGTACAATAAGGGATTTTTTTCAAGTCATATAAAAGCTGTTTTACGAAATTAAGCTGGAAATATTATAAGTGGGAAATGACCACAGAATAAATAGGAACCTTTTAGAAAGAGAGCAAACATGTGTTATTTATTTTCCTAGTAAACAGAAGTGGCAGATTCAATCAGCAAGAAACATTGGATAGTTATGACCATTTTAATCATGTAAAACATTCATAATATTTGTTTATGGTGCCTTAAACAGTATCTTCAGGTTAGTATTAAGGAAAGTGAATAAATCCTATTTACCAGTAAGACTACAGATAAGAAGGAGCCATTTCTCTTACGTGGCTAGTAATGCTAAGGGACATAGAACATTTCAGCATCGCTGCTGCTACCTCCCTTTACTCTATAAACATATGGAAATAGTTATACCCAATTGCATAAAAAATATTTAAAACTACCAAACAGTTCCAAAGCATGTACGGTGCTATATTTTGTGTGGAGGGAGACTGCCTTTAGTTCCGTTTTGAAAGGGCTCAAAAGTGCAAAGCAATAATACTTTATGTATTTATATCTACTTAGATTCTTTAATGTTTAAAGTCATGTTGAAAAATGTTAATTTTAGATGCTAATTATAGAGCTGGAATAAAGCATTGGTTATAAAATAGCTAGCTGAGGTTAAATCCCTACATAATGATCAGTTTTTTGTTACTCCCTGTTATTTAAAATACTACCAAAGAAATACATTACAGAAAATACACTAGCATGTGGCATATCTCTTCACTTGGAATTTTTATGAATGATAAATCGAATTAAATACAAGGAAACCAAATATTTATCTGGTCTCAACTCTACTTTTTTCCCTAACATATGACATGTACAAATTTTACATTTTATTTTGAGTTGAATCAAAGTTTAAATATAACATTCTAATGTAAAGCAAAGATATCAAATGTTTCTTGAAGGATGGATCCTCAGCTTTACACAGTTCTTAATTTTACTACATTTTTTTGTCTTGGAAATGATTATGAAGCTTCTGAGAAAGGGATATACAAATCTTTAAAACGCTAAGAATTATAAAGATTTCATAAAATGCTAAAGAGCTCTTTTTGTAAGTAAATATTTTTCTAAACATGAACCAGTTTACTTCAGGGAATCAATGTACAGAAGTCATAATACACTGAAGTGTCCTGGGCAAGGCAGATTCAACAAGGGTCAACTTGCTGATTAAGAATTCCCTCTAGGTACGTGAGATATGGTTGTCAAAGGAGTAGTTTGATTACGTTTGGATCTGCGATGAGGAAGAAAATCTCATAAATGTATCTTTAGACCAATTAGAGCAATACATGAAGAAGGGATGACCTAGTTAAAATTGAGAGGCAGGTGCAAAAAACATTGTTGATGCTCTCCCACCTACGCCTTGGCGCTTTTGTTTGTTTTTCATCCTTTTTCCTTCCTCCTTACCCCAAGTCACCCACATCCCTGGCTGCACTTCTTAGGTACCAATAATAATTTCTTTTGAGAATACACCCCATGGGCTTTTACTGTACTTTCTCCCTTATCTAAAATATACCTGATTTACATCCCAAGTCATCATATTCCTTTTACCCATCTTTCAATGTAGCAGCTGGGAACCTCATAAGTAAATTTATTCTAAAGAAATCATGAATAAGAAAAGTTTAATGTGGCACCCTTCCCATAAATATTTTTATTTTTATAGATGCTTAAGACGCAATGCCCCAAACTTGAGGGTTTGGGGATGGTGATGCCCTTTCTGTTTCTGATTGAGAGGGGGCTTAGATCCCATAGGGCAGATGGATGGAGCTATCTTGCTTGCAGTTGTAGACACTCTCTGTTCCTTGGGATGGGCATTGTTCATCATCATCTTCTTGTTAATTGTCCTGGGTGAGTCCAATGAACTGGAGGTAAGGTATTGCAGCTCTGCTGAGATTCGGTGCTCAACCGGCATATGAACGGACCAAAGATTTAAGTCTCTGGGACATATATTTAACAAGTATAGTGATAATTATAGGTTCAAATAAAAGGGGCAGCGGAGCCATGTGTAGGGAAATTATAAATGAGTCTTACTCTGTTACACTGGGGAGCTTATATTCCAAAGTAAGACCCACTGACAGGGTGCCAAATTCCTGAGTTTGTCTGCCCTGCTTACAGTGTCTATATGTCTCTAGAGCCTCCAGGAGCACTGCTGTTTACTGTGGCAGTCAATGAGATACTGCTGAGATGTGCCTAAGTGTAACCTCTGGAATGACCTTCCAAATCACGTTGAAATGTTTTAGCCATAAAAACTCATTTGTATTTAATATTCCCCCCTTTTTGTCAAGGTATTACTAATCACTAGGTGGCGCTTAGTAATAATCCCTTAGTGCCAGGGAAGCTTGTCCCTGGTAGTGATGTCCCACACCAGGGGGAAGGTAGTGCATTTATATGCTGAGCTTGGATTAGAAAGCTGCCACATTTGAGCAACAAGAAGGCTTTCAGGAGGTAACTCTTAGGCAATATATAAATACTAGACTAAGTTTCAATTTCACAAGTAAAGGCTCATAAGTACAATCATCAATATCAAGGGCCAGGCATAATGGTCTGTCTTCCTTCAGTAGGCACTGCCCTTGTACTCAGGGGATTCTTGCTGTTCTATTAGAGAGTGTAGCAGGTTTTCCCAGGATAGGAATTCAATATTCTTTCAGTTATTATTCACCCACCAAGACAATGCCCTATGAAAACGTGAACATATTCATATGCCTTATTATTATTCTGTTATAGACTTATTATTATTCTAGCAATGGAAGAACTTTTATCATTGATATAAAGACAGTTACCACCAGAGGTTCTGAGGGAAGGGAGAAGGAAGAATAAGTGTAAAATGAGGGCATTTTGGGGACATTGGACATGACATTGCAATGACAGATACAGGCCATTATACATTTTGTCATAACCTATAAAATTGTGCAGGACCGAGTGTAAACTACAATGTAAACTATAGTCCACATTAGGAGCAATGCTTGAAAATGTGTTCATCAATTGTAACAAATGTAACACACATATGAAAGATGTTGTTAATGTGGGAAAGTGTGGGAGGGGGAGGAGGGGGGGCATATGGGAATCCCCTATATGTTTTATGTGACATTTATGTAATCTAAAGATTTTTAAAAAATAAAAAGCTTAATTTTAAAAAGTCTCAATGCCTAATCAGAAACTTACCTGGCACTCTACCTGGATGAAGCTGTATCCCATTGGTAGCAATACAGAGAATGCCATCCATTGTAAGGTACACAATTATTTGATGAATCACGAAGGAACAAAAAAAAATGGTCCTATTTAAACCATTAAATGATGCCTTAATGATAGTCCTACAACACATGAATTGATAACATCCGTCCCTGATTGCTTTGAAATTATCTCTTCTATTCCAAGGAATTTGGCAATCTTCCTCCTTCAGTTGCAGTGCTTGGAATGTGAGAATAATCTCTTTGCATGTATTTCAAGAATAAAACATTAACACATCTTCATCTACATATATATTCTTACATATATTCTTTAATAATAGAACTCTTGGTTGTTTATTTGCAATAAAATATAAAATAGTGATCATTCCTACAATGATGTTTCATTAATATTAAATTTACTTTCTACCCAGGGATAAAGAGAGCTGAAAAGTGTCATTTCTACCCATTTAATGTTAAAAAAAAAAATAAAAGCCAAGATATTGATGAGTCTTCTTGGAATTATCAGAAAGCTGAAGTTGCACAGGACAACCAACTAGCCCAAAACCTAAAGGTGGACAGGTGCATGCAGTGAGCAATAAGACACAAGCAATGGCTTACCTAGAGCAGATGCAGCTGAATGCCAGCAAAAGGAGTTCAGCTAGTGTGGTTGGCAAATTGAGTGAGGTGGGAAAATGTAAAGTCCCCAGGAAATGAAAAAAATTGAGAGAGTTGTATTGGTCAGGGTTCTCTAGGGAAACAGAATCAATAGGAGATATCTGTAAATAGTATGAGATTTTATAAGAGTCACTCAGGTTGCCATGGGGCTGCACAAGTCCAGGTTCTGCAGGCAGGCTGCAAACCAGGGCCTCTGATAAAAGTCCAATGAAGGTCCTTTATGAGTTTCCAGGAGACGTTGGCTGTCCAAAGATGAGATGGGAAATTCTATCTGAATGCTGAAATCACTTCCCCTTTTCAGGAATTCAACTGATTGGATAAAGTGTCACTCATTGCTGATAGCAATCTCCCTGGTTGAACTTGGCTGTAATCAGCCACCTATGCAGTAAAGTCACCAATGACTAAAGCCCATAAATGCCCTATTATTACAATTAGCCCAGCGCTTGCTTGACCAAACAACTAGGCACAATTACCTTGCCGAATTGACATATTAGCTAACCATCACAGTCCACCCCTTGTCAACTCAGCCAACCATTCACATTACCTTAAACCATACTTAGTCGCTAAGTGAAAACAATAACAGGCATGTATACATATATATGTTTCAGCCTAACAATGTTCAACTCTCCAGCATACAACTGGAAATGCATTAATTCCCTACAGAACAGAGTGCAAGTCCTTGGGTAATATTCACTCTTAAACTTGACATCCTTAAATATTATGACAGGAAACTAATACAACTTGTCATATGATAAAGGAAAAGGTTGGGGAAGAAAACAAAGAATTTTGTTTTGTGTACATACACAATCATACTCATAACAAACAAGGCAGAAAGATTCATGACCATTACAGTCTTCATTTCTGTAACTGGTCAGTGGACGAAGTTCATATTTATCACTACATCCTTCCACTACACATTCCATGTTCCGGTTACCCTTAGCTAGCACTTCAGCTAGCCATGGTTCTTTGCCTGGTGGGGTGAACCAAACTTTCATTCCAGAAGATTCTGGGCCATTGTTAGTCCTGCTTGGATTGGGTTGTTGCAATTTTCCATTGACTTTAATCACAGGGTATGGCTAGTACTAGGAGATGCCCTAGGGGATCTCCTGTATTCCAGGCAAACTCTTCTTTACCTTATTATGTAGATGCAGTCCTATTTAACCTTCATAGTCAGGGTCAATTGCCCCAGCCAGTACAGTAATTGTCTTCTTTGCCTGTTGATTCAGAGGTAAGAGGAACCTAAAGTGGCCAGGTAGCAGACTTAACTTCCAGTGCAATGGAATCATTTGTGTTCACTGGTGGCAGCACTCCTTCTTTTGGGACTAAGACCTGTAGACCAGTAGAGCTTAGAGTTGCAGGGACAGGAAGCAAAAATTTTTCTAGTGTGTCATTAGGGGTAATAGTGAGTGGTGCCACTCCCATATCCACCCCTTGAGTCCTGGACCCATGAATCCTGGTTATGGGAGAAAAAGCACCATAGAGTGGATGCTGATTTAGAGCATACACAGCCTCTTGGAGAACATTGCCCCAGCCCTGCAAGGTATTGTCACCTAATTGGCACCATAATTGAGTCTTCAAAAGGCCACTCCATTATTCTATCAATCCGCCTGCTTCAGGGTGATGGGGAACATGGTAAGACAAATGAATTCTGTGGACATGTGCCCATTCTCACACATCATTTGCTGTGAAATGGGTTCCTTGATCAGAAGCAATGCTGTGTGGATTGCCATGGCAGTAGTTAAGACATTTGATAACTCCATGGATGGTAGTTTTGGAAGAAGCATTGTGTGCACAAAATGCAAGCCCATATCCAGAGTATGTGTCTATTCCAGTTAAAATTCATTGCTGCCCCTCCCATGGTGGAAGTGGTACAATGTAGTCAACCTGCCACCAGGTAGCAGGCTGGTCACCTCGGGGAATGGTGCCATATCGGGGGCTGAGTGTGGGTCTTTGCTGCTGGCAGATTGGGCACTCAGTAGTGGCTGTAGCCAAGTCAGCCTTGTTGAGGGGAAGTCTGTCTTGCTGAGCCCATGCATAACCTACATCCCTATCTCCATGGCCATTTTGTTCATGAGCCCATTGGGTAATGACAGGAGTGGCTGGGGAAAGAGGCTGAGCATTAGCCATAGAGTGGGTCATCTTATCCACTTGATTATTAAAATCTTCCTCTGCTGAAGTAACTCTCTGGTGAGCATTCATGTGGGACACAAATATTTTCATGTTTTTTGCCCACTCAGAAAGGTCTATCCACATACCTCTTCCCCAGACCTCTTTGTCACCAATTTTCCAATCATGTTCCTTCCAAGTCCCTGACCATCCAGCCAAACCATTGGCAACAGCCTATGAATCAGTGTATAAACGCACCTCTGGCCATTCCTTCTTCCAAGCAAAATGAAAAACCACATGTACTGCTCAAAGTTCTGCCCACTGGGAGGATTTGACCTCACAACTATTCTTCAGGGATGTCCTCGTGCAGTGAAGTGCAGTGCAGTGCCATACCTTCCACTTTTTTTTTTTTGGTAACTGCACAGCAAGTTTTCTCTTCTACAGTCAACTGATTGTAAGGGACTCCCCAAGAGGCCAAAGCTGTGGGCTGGGAAAGAGAAGGTAACATAGCATGGGTGATGACCATGGGCATTTGGGCTACTTCTTCATGTAACTTACTTGTGCCTGCTCAAGCCCTATCTCATAAATACCACTTCCACTTTATTATGGAGTGCTGCTGTGCATGCCCAACTTTATGGTTTGGTGGGTCAGACAACATCCAGCTCATGATAGGCAACTCAGGTCTCATAGTAACTTGATGGCTCATGGTTAAGCATTCAGTCTCTACTAAGGCTCAGTGGCAGGCCAAAAGTTGTTTCTCAAAAGGAGAGTAGTTATCTGCAGAAGATGGCAGAGCTTTGCTCCAAATTCCTAAGGGTCTCTGTTGTGACTCTCCTAGACAGCCTGCCAAAGGCTCCACACGTGTCTCTATTTGCCACTGAAACTTCCAGCACCATTGGATTTGCTGGATCATATGGCCCAAGTGGTAGTGCAGCTTGCACAGCAGCCTGGACCTGTCACAGAACCTCCTCTTGTTCTGGTCCCCAATCAAAACTAGCAGCTTTTCTGGTCACTCAGTAAATGGGCTGGAGTAACACACCCAAATGAGGAATGTGTTATCTCCAAAACCTGAATAGACCAACTAAGTGTTGTGCATCTTTTTTGGTTGTAGGAGGGGCCAGATGCAACAGCTTATCCTTCACTCCAGAAGGGATATCTTGACATACCCCACTCCCAGTACCAAATTCTATTAGTCAGGCAAAGGGGTGCTGATACAAAATATCAGAAATCAATTGGTTTTTATAAATTTATTTATTTGGGTTAGAGGCTTACAGTTAACAGGCCATAAAGTATAAGTTCCTTCCCTCACCAAAGTCTATCGCCACTTGTTGGAGCAAGATCGCTGCCAATGGCTCCCAGTGTTCAGGCTTCCTGGGTTTCTCTCTTCCTAGGACTTGTTTCTCTATGGGCTCAGCTGCTCTGCTCCTCTGTGTGCCTACTTCCCAGACTCCAGCTGAAAACTCCAACCTCACTTCTCTGTGGTATGGTTTTTCTGTGAGTCCCTACCGCTTGGTGGGCGGGGACTCAACGTCCCACTGACATGGCCCACTCAAAGTCTTAATTGTTATTTAATCAAGTAAAAGTAAAACCTCTGAATCCAATACACTCTAATACGCCCAGAGGTAAAGTCCAGTTTACAAATATAATCCAATATTTCTTTTTGGAATTCAACAATCATATCAAACTGCTACAAGAGTCCATACCTTTTTACAGTTTTTTCCCACAGACTAAGGGCAATCACAGAAAAGACTGGAGAAAGTTTCAATAAAGTGTCCCTAATGATGCAGAGCTTAGAAAGGAAAATAGCAGCTGCTGAAAGAAGAGTATTGAACTCTCCCTGGACATATCCTATCCCCCTGGCTTGCTTGCCTTTTCCATCCCTGTTTTATCAAATATCACAGATTAGTTTATTTAAACAACAGGAATTTTTTTCATCTTACAGTTCCAGAGGCTAGAAGTCCAAAATCAAGGTGTCAGTGGGGCCATGTTTCTTCTGAAGTCTGTAGGGATGGTGCCTTGCCAGCAATCCATAACTCAATCTCTGCGTTCATCACATGGCTCTCTCTTGTACATGTGCTCTCTCTCTCTGTCTCTGCATAAATCATGTGTGTTTCTGTTCAGATTTCCTCTCCTTAGAAGGATTCTAGTCATACTGGATGAAGGCTCACCCTAAGCCAGTTTGGCCTCATCTTAAGTAATAACATCTTCAAAGAACCTCTCTACAAATGAGTTCACATTCACAAGACTGGGGGTTAGGACTTGAATATGTCTCTTTTAGGGACACAATTCAACCCATAACACCCCCTGTGGAACAAAAGCCTTAAACCATGGAGGAAAGGTAAAAAACAAACAAACAAACAAAAAACAAACAAACAAAAAAAAAAACACTGGCATCTTTAGCACATTGGTGAAAACTGATTCCAACAACAACAAAAAGCCAGGAAGAAGGAAATAAAAACAACAAAAAACCTACCCTGAGAGGCAGAAATGTATGCAGGGCCCCAAACCGCATCCTGGGAAGAGGTAACACTGAGGAATCTACATGGTGATACCCAGGGACATAACATGCCTGCCTAAGATGAAGGCTTGGTATGAACAAAGAATGTCCCATGACCTTTCCCCTGCCAAATAACAAGCACCAGTAAACAAATAACCATGGAATGCAGCTGGAGAGGAAAAGGAGAGGAACAAGAGCATGAAAGAAACACTCTCTGGGGCACAGATCAAGGAAAGACCTAAAGCTGACGTAGGAGCATCCACTGAGAAAATAGAAAACAACAAAACAACAACTTCAGGCAAACAACCCCAAATCTAACACAAGACATTGCTGAGGTACTTCACAGCCTATGGTGCCCTGAGGGTAATCATAGCAAGAACAAATCTCAAACCCAATCCAACTCCTAATGAAATTAACTCAAATCCCACACTATAGTTCTAGCAGAAGGCAAGGCATGCCAATTTCTAGGCATAAAACTACACAGGATACCCAGTTTTCCTATATAAGATGCCTGACTTTCAATAACAAAACTTGCAAGGCATACCAAAAAGTGAGTAAAAACAACACACTTCCAGGAGATAATATAATTATCAGAACCAGATTCCAATACAACACAGATGGTGAAATTATCAGGCAGAGATTTTAAAATAGATGTTACAAATATGTTAAAATTTCTAATGCAAGAGGTAGGCAACATGCAAGATCAGAAGGGTAATTCCAACAATAGAGTGGAAACTACAAAAAAGAATCAACAGGGGGAGCAGGTGTCGCTCAGTGGTTTGAGCACCTGCTTCTCATGTATGACATCCTAGTTTCAATCCACAGTACCTAAAAAAAAAAAAAGAAAGAAAAAGCAATGGGAAATTTTAGAAATAACAGAGATGAAAAAGGCCTTTGATATGTTCATCAGTACACTTCACACTGCTGAGGAAAGGATCAGTATATTTGAAGAGAGGTCAATGTAAATACCCAAACTGAAATGCAAAAGGAAAAAGGAGTGAAAAAGTTAAAAGAAGAAGAGGAATAGGAAAAGGGGGAGGAGGAGAGGGCTGAAGGAGGAGGAAGGGTAGAAAGAAGGCAGAAGAAGGTGGAGCAGAAGGAAAAGAACAAAGAAGAATATAGTATCCAAGGGTTGTGGGACAATATCAATTGCTCTAACTAAACATAATTGGAATTGCAAAAGGAAAAGATAGAATAGGCCAAAACAAATATTTGAAAAATAATGGCCAATAATTTTCCAATATTAATGACAGACAGCAAGCCACAGATCCAAAAAGCTCAGAGAACACCAAGAATGCTAAATGCAAATAAATCACATAGGCATATTTTATTTAAAATACTGTAAACAGGGGCCAGCTCGATAGCCCAGTGGATAGGGCGCCGGCATACCACATGGGAGGCCCTGGGTTCGATTCCCGGGGACCTCTCCTAGTGGGCAGACTGCCTTGAGAATGGCAAGCCGCCATGGGTGGGCCGGAGCCGCCGTGGGCAGGGCAAGAAGCTGCCACGGACAGGGCAAGAGCCGCCACGGGCAGGGCAGGTCGCCCACGGATGGAGCGCAGCCAGCCACCCACGAACTGAAGCAAGCGCCGGCCATGAACGGACACAGAGACCGCCCACAAGCAGGGAAAGCCGCGCCTGCGCAGTGACCAGTCTCGGCGCGTCGCCGCAGCGGGGGGGAAGGGGAGATATGTAATAAAATAAAAAATAAATCTTTAAAAAAAAAAAAAGAATAAGAAATATTATCAGACATAAAGACGGGCATTATATAGTGCTAAAGTGGTCAATTCTCCAAGAAGACATAAGGATCCTAAATGAGTATGCATCTAATAATAAAGCTTCAAAATACATGAAAGAAACTGATAGAACTGAAAGAATAAATAGACAAATATACCGTTACAGTTGGAGACTTCAAAAATCCTCTCACTAAATGATAGGACAATACAGAGAAATTAGTAAGTATATAGATAACTTGAATAACACTACCAACCAACTTCATCTGATTGACAATTATAGGACACTCCACCCAACACCAGCAGAGTGCACACGAAGCAATCACCAAGACAATCCATATTATGGGTCATAAAACAAACCTTAACAAATTTAGAAGAATAACAGGCATATGAAGTATGTTCTTAGATTATAATGAAATTAAACTAGAAATAAAAAAGAGAAAAAAATATGTAGAAAATCCCCAAATATTTGGAATTAAACTACTTACATCTAAATAACTCATGTGTCAAAAATGAAGTCTCAAAGGAAATTTCTAAATATTTTTAAATACATTAAAATGAAAACAATATATCAAAATATGTGGAATGCAGCTAAAGCAATGCTTTAGAGGGAAATTTGTAGGGTTAAACACATATCAGAAAAGAAGGAAGGTTTCAAATCAGCTTCTAAGCTTGTACTTTAATAAACTAGAACAAAAGAAAAAACTAAAATCAAAACCAAGAAAAAGATGGAAATAAAGAGCCAAAATCAATTAAAGTTAAAATAAAAAAATAAAATCAATAGAGGAAAATCATGGCAACCAAAAACTGATCCTTTGGGGAACAAAAATCATTTACCCCAGGTTCTTTG
>PVKH010022308.1:0-14127 GCA_004027955.1 Chaetophractus vellerosus
GGAGAGTAGAGCATTTTGAGGCAGGAGAGAAACAAGGAAGGGGATAGAAGAGAGCTGTCAAATCATGACAGTGAATTTAAACTTTTTCCCAAGGGCAGAAGATAGAAACTCATGTGATCTTCAACCCGAAGACTTTGGGTGATAGCTGTTTGGAGACCTTTCTATTCTCAGGGATCAGAGATCTCTGGGAAGGTAGGAATTTCATAACAGATCCTGAAAATTCAATCCTAGAACTTCCCTGTTGTAAAATTTCCACTTTGCAAATGACTGAAATGCTCAGATGTGATTTGATAGCCTGCAGTCATGTGGCTAGTAAATCCTTTATAGCACTCTCTATAGACTATCTCAGTTAGCCCATCCAAGCTGTTTCTTGGCATGTTGTTGCTTGTTTTTGTGGTTTAACTTTTGCTAAGTGGTGTAATAACTTATCTGCCTGCATGTTTTTATCCCTTTCTAAGTTGAAGTGTACAAGACTTTGCCATTCATGTTTCTTGCACAGTGCCTGGCACATTGTAGTCAAGCAAAAAATGAATTGTGAAAATACTTATAGGTACAAGATAACTTGGTTTGAAAGCATGTTTTCAGACATTTATGGGCATAGGATATAGCAGGTGTTTTCCCCCCAAAATTGGTCCTTAGAACAGTCCTATTTATATTTTCATTTATGATTTGGATGACAAAATAGTGACCAACAATATTGTTGTAGCTAGTAATATATTATCTGACCCCAAGAGAAAAAGATTAATATTTAAGATGCCTGGGGCTTTTGAGAAAAGTACAGAGGTAATTTAATATGGTTGGTAATTTCTATATAAAGAAAAGAAAAACAATCTCTGAATATATGTTGGATAGGGAAGGCTTCAAAAAGATTCAGGAAAAGAATTTATAGGTCTTGTTGGATCATAAGCAACCAATGATCCACAATATTCATGAACTCACTGTATTCATATTTTATTGTTAATGAAATGTTTATGAATTAAGTAGGAAGTATAAGGTTATCTTTCCATTACTCAGAGTATTCAGGATTCTTAGATAACTGAACCTACATCTGAATTCTACTTAGCTAACAGATTAAAACTTGGAAAAAAATCCATTGATAAGGAAAGAAAGGTGGAGAGGTAGTGACATAAATTGTCTAATATGTATCTGGTACATTATTAAATGATTTTTATGAATTAACATATTTGATCATCATATCAGCCCTTTGAAAGGGGAATTGTAATCTCCTCTTTCAAGCTGAGGAAACTGGGTCTCATAATTCATAGATAAATTGCCTATATGACTAGTCAGTGGTAGAGTCAAGATTCTCTTCCAGAACAAACTTCAATTTCTGAAACTTTATTAAAGAGTTCCAAACTGCCTTCAAAAGAAAATGGATTTGCTTGGCCTAGAGAAAGTAATCTTGTGTGTGGCATTAAAAGGGATATATTTATATATAAAATGAAAGCCCGTTACCACTGAAGGCTAGACAAGAGGGCATTGACTTATGTTGCAACATATCATTTGAAGAAGAAACCAGAATACATTCTTTGGAGGGTGACAGAGTGTTCACTGGAGATCAGATAAAGAAAGCTTTAAAGGCCAGCTCTCTGGAGGTGAGGTGTCCAATGTGATGAAGGTTTCAAATCAGTTCTAACTTTTGACTTTGGTTAAACAGGGTACTGTGTACTTAACAAGCTTCTTTAGAGACTCCAGGGAAGGGAGCAATTAATACTGCTCTGCTGTATAGTATAGCAGGACTTCTGTTGGAACAGCTGTTTGTTGATACAGCTGACATTCTCTTTCATCCACCCATCCATTGTTCTCCTTAAACAATAGCGAGATAATGTGAGTTTTACTCACTCTAATGAAAAGGGTAGAGTTTCTCTCCCTATAAATATTTTCAGAAGCCTTGATGATTCATGAGATTTGCACAAATACATTTAGAGCTGAAAGTAAGTGTATAAGGCATTTGGAGAGTACTCTGCCCCTGGCATTGCAGAGAGGGGAGGGTGCCTACATTAAAAATAACTCTGCTTATGCTTTTAAGGCAAACATGCGCTTCACTACTCTCCTCCCTATCCCAACTTCCCCTTGGAAAAAATAAACATCACCCAAAACAAAACCTGACATAAGAGAAGCCTGCAACTTGGGTGGGCATGCATGCAATCTTGCCTGAAGCAAGGGGTATACACAAGATGCCCTTTAAAAGTTCCTTTCAACCCCATTATGCACTGGGTTTATCTAAACATAGTTTGTGAAGGAGGATAAAATATGGATGAGTTTTCAAATGAGGAAAGCAGCAAAAGCTTACTGTCTTGTTGCAAAAAGGGGAAATTGAATTTGTACCTTTATCTCCTGCATTTTTCATTTATTTCAATCAGGTATGTGAGGGGATGTAGCAAGCATCACATTTACCTATGAAGCTCAACTTTTACAATAAAAACCTTGTGGCTTAATCTCTTTTCCCCTGCAGAAATCTACATTTCCTTTTCAAGTTAGTAGTAGTTCTTGATGCTTCTCTGTTAGACAGGATTTCAATTTTTAAAAATTTCCCTCTGGGCATTTTTCTTTTAGAAATTCTTCTGAAAAGAGGGTCTTAAAGTATACATGAGATTAGACCCAAACATCATAATTTTCCTCAACACTTTTCAAGGTATCAAATCACATCACCCCTGTTTTGTCTCTATTCTCTGTCATTCACATAGACACTGAACCCCCCTGACTCCAGCTCGCTGTTTTTTATAATTCAAGACTCAGCTTGAATGTCACTTCCTCAAAGACCTTTTCTGACCACCCCAATCTAAAGCAGCCACCAAGTCATTTTCACATCCCGCCGTTATAAGACTCTGACTAGAATTTGTTACTGTCTTGTTTGTTTATTTAATGTTCACTTTATGCAATTGGCATATATGTTCCATGAGAGCAGAGGTCATGTTTGCTTCCTTCACCTCTACCTCCCCAGTAGCTAGATCAGAGCTTACACAGAGTGGCCACCTAATTAGTGTTTGTTGGATGCATGAGTGTACGATGCCCTCAACAGGGAATGCATTGCAAATATCCGTGAATAATTTCATATTATACAGATATGAAAGTACCAATATTAAGTACTTTCCATCAAATTTATATTGATTAATAGGGGTGAGGAATGTTGAAGAAGCACAAAATTTGGGTGGAGTTTTTCTGAAATAGAATATATTAGGAGAAAATCCAAAGGTTTGTTCTGTTATTTCCTAATTAAATCAGCCAAACTGCTTTCCTTATAGGAAAAAAACTAAGAATGAGTTTTCAGCCTCCTTTCTGGGATTAAATGTTCCTAATAACCCTTTTTGTTTTCTTCTGTCCTCTGTCTACTGTCTACTCTGTCTACTCTGTTTCTCCATTTAGTCTAGAGTTCCTTGGATCAAAGCCTCTCGACTTAAACTCGACCATTGGTCCTGAAACCATTTCTCTGAAAGCTTCTTGGTTCTCTACCTTAGCTTAAAAATTGGTCATACCCCTTGAAGAAAGTCTGCTCCTAGCCAATTTGAGTATCAGACCTTCTTTGGTCTCCCAGACCTTATCTTAGTCTCCATCAGGGATTAGAAACCACGAGTCTTATGTTTTTCTCAAATCTTCTGAGTTCTAAAGTGTTTTAAATGATCTTTCTTTTCAGTTAATCCCTGCTTCCATTTTCATCCTTTCTTCCACTTTTGTCTCTGCTCTTTCTATCTGAGAGGTCATATTGTAGAGCTTTTAACTGTTCTCAATCTGGAGAACAAAGAGCAGTTTGGAAATCAAGTTATATAGCTCTACTACCTGTCTTACCTAATTGAAGTCTATACCAAACTATATTGACTCTTGTTTACATTCACAATATATTTTAGTTTTATTAGCATCAACATTTAGTAAGCTTGTAAGACTTTTCTGAAGAAAGAGTAGGAATTTTGTGCTTCCTCAACTTGACTTCAAATTCAACTTTTCAGTAGTGGTAATGACTTCAGATTCCTGAAAGAAAGCTTTATTGTGTTACAAAATTGATTGTACCACCCTTAGTATCAAAACTTAACTGAACAGATTTGCAACCAAGTATATATCTAATTGCACACCCAAACTGGTGAGGGGGAAAAGTAAAACATCCTGATTGTGACATTCCAAATCTTCAAACAGTTGACTGAAAGCTCCCTATGCTTAACTATATATTTTTTAAAAACTTGAATTTTATTCGACTATAGAGATATATTTGTTACATAATAATTCCTTGTCATTCTTAGAAAAATCATAAAGCACCAATAAGGAAAACACACACACACACACAAATTCATATTTCCACACTAACTATCCAGTGTGCTATCTTCTTCCTCATCAGACAACCTTCCATCTCACAAAGATATCATACTCTCCCTCTCTTCATTGCTACTGCTCCCTCAATGTGTAAAACCCTTCCAAATTCCTCCTTGTGACTATTCAGAGACCATCTCAAACACAATATTCTCTATCAAAATTGCTTGTGTCAGTTAGATGGACCTAAACCTTCCTTTCTTCCCTCCAAATGGTAAATTTGACTTTATATAACTTTTGAATTTCTTATAAATTTATAGAATTTATAAAGTAGTTTGATCTACTTGGGCATAGACTTAATAAGATTTGGGTTAGAGGGTCCTTTGTTTGTTTTGATTTGTTTTGACATGATTACTTGAATCAGGAAGCACATATTGTCTGTTTTTTTCTCTCTCCCCCCATCCCACTTCCCCCTTTTTTTTCTTCAAATTCAGAAACTATTGACTCTCAGTGTCTAGATCCATTAATTCATTAGGGATTATCCAATGGAGATATTTTAATTCTAGTTTTCTCTATGCTATTACTTGGAATACTTCAATTAAGTAAAACTTTCCTCATTTACTATTTGATTTCTTTGTGATACGGTTTGGTAGGAAAGGCAGGCTACCTGATTGATTTTTTATTTTCCCTATTTACCAGATCTCAAATAATGAAGTGCTTTACTAGCATCTTCCAAAAATGATCCCCTTTAATAAATAATTTGATATTAAAATATCTAGGTAGTCATTTGTTATCAGAAAAAATGAAATAATGTATCTGAAAAACATTTTGTAAATTGTAACTGGGAACACATTTTTATTTCATGTCACAGTATCATCTTTTTATTGTTTTGTTACATTTGTATCCCTATTACTGAGAAGACTGGAAAAAATAGAAGTTGAGTAGTTCCATCTTTTCTCTAAACTCTTAACAGAAAACTATTTTCCTTTCCATAAACAAATGTTCTATTCTTGTTTCATTCCTCTTATTCAGAGAACAATAATTTTAAATAATTCACATGCCTCTACTTATTGCACTTTGGGGATCTAATCCAGTCTCATGACTTTAGATACAAGATATATGCTAATAACTCCAACATTTATATCTTTCCTCAAATTCCTGTTTCATGTGCTCAGCTCTTTACTTGACTCTTGACATCTCTTCTTAGACATCCAAGAGTTGTCTCTTACTCAACCTAATCAAAACTGTACTCTCATCTTCCTCCAACCCCAGCCCCATTATACTTATGGTCTTTTCCATTTCACTAGAGGACAACTTGATATCTTTAGACAACCAGGCCAAAATTTTGGGGTCTTCCTTAATTCCCCTCTACCTCTTATATCCCCTGTTGGCCCTTGATTCAAAATATATCCAGAATATAAACATTTCTCACTTTCTTCACTGTTACCATCTTGGTTAAATCACTAGCATATCTTGTCTGGATTATTGCAAAAGACTGTAAAGTATCCT
Organism: Chaetophractus vellerosus; assembly: GCA_004027955.1. NCBI lineage: Eukaryota > Metazoa > Chordata > Mammalia > Cingulata > Chlamyphoridae > Chaetophractus > Chaetophractus vellerosus. The sequence goes on from PVKH010022308.1 coordinate 5,749, forward strand.
ACCTACTTCTGCTCTTAGCTTCTACAGCCTAATCTCAAAAGTAAAATATTAAAATGTATATCATATCATGTCACTCTTCCACTAAAAACTCTCCAATACATTCTTATCTCACTCAGAGTAAAATCCAAAGCCCTTACCGTGTTCAATAATCTCACTTCCCACCAGTTCAACCACACTAAACTATTTTCTTTTAGCAGACATTTCACCTACCCTCTTGAGGCTTTTAAATTTGTTATTCCCTCTACCAGAAAGGTTTTTCTTCAAATTTCATGTCTTCTTTTACCTCTTTCATTCAATTTTAACTGTTTCATTATCTCCTTCCTTGATCAACATTTTAAATTGTACTTGCTGCCAGAAATCCCTAACCCCTTTTCTTCCTTTACTTTTCTGCTTATCAGTTATTACTTTTAAATGTAGTATAAGACTTATTTACTTATATTGCTTAATTTCTTTTCCCATCATTAGATCATAAGATCCATGAAGGCAGGAGATTTTGTTTTGTTCAGTGCTTTCTCCCTTGCTCCTAGAAGAGTGTATGGTAGTAGTTGCTTAATAATTGTATATTTAACAAGTGAATTCTGAACTTGTTTCTTCTTCAGATCTTTAACTTCAGATATTCTGTTTTTCCATTTTGGAATGTTTATTTGATTTTTCCCCTACATTCTAATTCTTTGTTGAAATTCTCTCTTTTCTTCTACTTTGACTAATTCAGTTCTATTTTCTTAAATATAGTAATCAACGTTATTTTAGAGTTCCTGCCAGATAACTCCAATAACTGAATCATCTGCAGGTCTACTTATAATGTCTATTTTTTTCTTTGTTTTTCAATCATTTGGTCCTCTTATTTTTGCATGCCTCATAATTTTTGGCTGAATGTAGGTCACATTGTGGTGTCTTTCAATGAGGGGAATTTATTTAAAGAAGGTTAGGTTTTCTCTATTAGGCACAAAGATAACTGGCAGATCACCAAAATCCTGTTGAGACTTGGTCTAAAGCTTTGTTGGCATGGGTCTCTTCAAATATTGCCCTTTCTTCTAGAGCATGGTCCTCTCATCTAGAATATGACACTGAGTGCCGCATGATTCCCAGAATGGCACCCTTCTGACGTTTCTGCTTAGAAATCCTGAAATATTTACAGATGCTTCTCCATTTTAGCTAGGATCAAACATAGTGTGAATACATGTATTCACACTATGCTTAATATTTTTATATTCTGCTTTTTCATTTAACAACATAATGTAAACCTTTTTCTTGCTAAGAAAATAAAGTTCTATAGTATCATAGAGGATATATAGTATAGTATCATACAGATAGTTATAATGTGTCATGTTGGATGTTTAGGTTATTTATAAGCTTACACTATTAAATAATGTATTCTTTAGATATTAGTCAAGGATATTTGGAACAACTTTACCACCTGAAGCTTGCAAAGAGTGATTTAAATGTTTTAGAGAGACAGCTCACTCAGTGTCACTCAAGTATTTCTTCCTTTACTTTCCTCAATTGAGTATATACAATTTTCTTTCCAAAATTTCACTTTTCAAGTCTTCTCTCCATCTATAATAAATAATAAATGTTTTAAAAATTACTAACCATGCATGTATGTTTTTCCTTAGAACATTTTGTAATCATATATGTTGGCTGGGCTTGAAAATATAAGATTTCCATGTATTCTTTGACTTCATAGAAGAAGAGAATTTAGAGGCAATTGGAGAGGAAGAACAAAAAGAGGCTGGAAAACATTCCATGTGGGTTGAGGAGAGTTCATTATCTTAGAAAATGCGTTTACTTCAGGTGATCCCTTCTGTCCTTCACTCATTCAGATCCATTTGTGGAAGGTCATTTCTAGAACACATCAAAAATTATGTGGTGAAAAGATAATGTGGTACTTTTGTATAAAAATATGTATTACTTCTCAAATAAACTGAAGATAAAAATTAGACAATGAGTACCAGTATTATAGAAACACAACCTATATCACTAAAAGTATATGCTTTGGAAAATGGATTTTCAATCTTTCTCTAAAGTCATGGAAAAGGTCTAGACTTTCAAACCAGAAATGGTTTGAATCCCATTGTATCAGCTTTAGAGGTAGATCACTTAAACCCACAGGCTCAGTTGTCAAGTCTGTAAAATGAAGGTTATGATATCTACCTTGCAAGATGAATATGAAAACTCGAGAAAAGTTATGGAAAGTTCTTGGCAAAGTGTGGGCAACACAGCAGGTCCCCTGTAATTAGTAATCAATTACTGTGATGGCACTATTGATGCTAATAGCAATAAAATAGTTAAATATTTATGAATTTACTGATCAAAAATGTTCAGACTTTTTCTTTTAACTTTTAAGAATTTATATTTCCCATCCAGCTACTATTTACTTATATTCATTAGTATTCTTCCCGGAGAATGTCTTGGCATAGTAGATTATTGATGACAATGCTTCTTGTCCTTCTTTTTGTTTGGAAGCAAGATTAATTTCTATGCTGATTAGTTTGGGGGGCTGGTCACCTTACTTCTCTGCCTTTGTCATAGATCTCATTTGTTTGTAATCAATTTTTCTTAACCTTTATATACCCTAGGAGTTGGCACATGAATATATTACTTATTTGTTTCACACTTTCATTCATAAGACATACAGCTAATGGATAAAATGTCAAATATAGGTGAATTAGTACTGCAATTAGTGTCAAGACTTTCAAATTTGTGAAGATTAATTTTATGAAAAATTTTTACTTTATATATGTGGGTATATCTATAAATTATGAAAATAACATATATTCTTGCCATCAAGTGAAATATGAAAACTAGGAGTCTGGGATATCATAAAAAGTTTATTTGTGCATAAGATATATATATAAACTTAAAATAAAGAGAGGACCTCGTAGACCAAATGTGTCTTTTCTTAGCTCAGAGCTATTATTTAGTTGGACTATTCTAGAGGGAATTCAAGCCAAGTTTTGGGAATACATTCTTTTCATGATGCTTTCAAACCCTGAGTTTTGTGGTTGTAACCCTGCTAGAATTCTTCCTAAATAATAATTTTATTGCATTAATGACTAAACTGTTGCCCTAAGTGGTGGTGTGGAGGTGTGGTATTACAAATAAGTGATATCTTAAATGCTTAAGATATTTTACAGTAGGATCACAAATGAACGTAGCTCAATGTTGACCACAATTCTGAGTGTTGAAATGAGATGGATCATCACAATTTTTTCTAACTTCTCTAGTTGGAACCACTTTCGTGGTTTTCTCCTGATCTTTTGTCACTAAAGCCTTATTACCAGCTATAAGGACAGAAGCCCATTCAAGGAACTGGAACAGTTAGGAGGTGGTAATTGGGAAGAAAGTTAGGAATAAAGGGAAGAAGAAAGAGAGGGTTGGAAGGTGGAAGGACAGAGGGAAGAAGTAGGAAAGAAGAAAAAACAAAGGAAAGAAACTAAGAGCCATTACTTATGATGTCTCAGACTAAAGGCTTACAAATGACATTGAATCCTCATAGCATTCTGAGGTAAGACTTTTACCCATTTTATAGATATTTTGCTGTGTGGAGCCCATAGAAGGAACGTTTGATTTCAAGTGGTCATTGATACACTGAGCAGGAAGTTGCTCCTAAACCTCCTTACCATGTTTCTTTCATTGGTTTGTATTTTTCGCTTTATTTCCTGTCTCTGCTTTATAACCATCAAAAGCACACGCTGTGGGCTAATTTTAGCCATGAGGATATACTATCATTTTTAACTACAGATGGCTAGGCAATTAGGTAATTTTATTTCTCTAGTGGTAGCCTGTCAAGGTAGTACTGATAAAGTAGCTGGAGGTCACTCACTCCCCAAGGGCTCAAGTCATTTATCTTGTTGGGCATAAGCTTTATTAAATGAAAAACAAAGAGGCAGAATAGGGTTGTGGGTGAGACTCAAGCTCTGGACTCAAGATGGTCTGGGTTTGAATCTTAGCTCGATTACATACCACATGGGATTTTCTCGGGCTTAAGCCTTCTGTATCGTGATTTTTCTTTTCTGTGAAATGAGAGTAATAATAACACTTAAACCATAAGGTTCTTCTAATCTTTAAATGAGTTAATATGTAAAAGTACTTATAACAGATTTGGCAGTGACAAAAGGTATATAATTATTGCTGTTATTGCTTTTATTATTATCCATTCATTCTAGCTTTGTAATTCAGTAATTCTGCACGCTTGCATCCCTCCCCTCACAATCACTACCACATTCCAGAACCTTCCCTGAATTCCAGTCACATTCAACTACTTATCCTTGCAGGGGTTTCTGTCTTTGCTGGTTGCTGTTCCTCATGCAAAGAATTAATTCATATTTAGCTCTGCAATAGTTCTCTTCATGACATTGAATACTGCTCCCCCTACCTTTCCCCCTCCTGGCCTCCAAAGAGGCAGAATTAGTAGCTTCTGTATACCTCTACCATGACATATCATTGTATGCACTGTGAATGCTGTTGGAACCTCAGCAGAAGGGAGCTACTTGAGGACAGGGAGTACCTCTGGCTAATTTTGCCTTCTAAGCACATATCACAATGCCTGGTACAGAGGATTGCTAATAAATGTCAAAGGCTAATTAACCTAGCCACCAGGAGGACAGTAATCCAGGAGAGGTGAGATGAATGAAGCCTAGGGACCCAGAGAATTGGAAGGTAAGGATGCAGCCATTTCAAAGACTCTTAAGCAATATTTATTTGTCTATAGTTATCAGCCCTCTAGCTATATGGTAAGAATAACATTTTTAAGTGCATTATTAAAGAAACTTTAGATAACTGACCTTTCTGATTCCAAATTCTAGCCTCTAAGTTGATCCTATTCCCACATTGTCTTTCAAATGGATAGATATAGAGATTTTATTTTTCTTCATGAAAATGACTTTACCATGTTCCAGTGGAGAGGTGAGATGTCTCCCAACAATCAAATTTCTTTTGAGTTCAGGATAGCCCATTATTTCTGAGACAAATGGAGGAGTAAGAAGAAGTACGGAGAAAAACATAATTGCCTCCGTTTTACCCCAGTATTTACAAAATTCTGACAACAGTTTACTATATGTACATTGCTTCTTAATATCAACTTTAAAAATTTTATCATGTATTTCTAAAATTGGAGAAAGACAGATAAACTTTTAAAAATTGACATCAAATGATGTTTGGTTAAAAAAGTGCACTGAAAAACAAATTAAACCGAAGACAAAAATTGATAAGCGCCATTGAATCCTTTGAGAGTCATTGTGAAATGGGCAGTCTTGCCTTTGAAATGCTGAGCAATTAGGTTAGAAGGAAAACATTGCCTCATTTAACCACATTCTTTCTAACTGAGAAGGGATCAAATCATAGATGCTAAACAATCAGAATAACCTAAAAGTCTCAAAGTGATTGCTTATTCAGTGCAAATGAGCAGAAGGTGGCAAAGAATTTAATGGAATGTATTGTTTGAATATTTTCCAAAGGTAGAATTTATGAGGCTATTGAAATCTTATTAGACAAAAAGTACTGCCTGCTCTCTCTAAGCTGTGTAATTGAAGATAGATTAGAATGAAACCGCTGTGACCAGAGCTGCTAACAAGGAGGCTTCTCACCAGTAAGCAATATATTATGGTAGTCTTGGAGAGGTTGTGGTTGCCAGTTCTTTTCTTCATAATAGGAATTGGATCCATCCTTACCCTTCCAAGGCACCACTCCTCTCCAAAGTAGGGCACTTGGCACATGCTATAAACTTTTAACCCATTCCATTTGTGAGTTTATGTGGAAGGAAAGGAATTTGATTTTTCAATTGCCAGGTAATGAAGAGTGGGAAGAAGAGGATAAGCTCAGGTTATTATGTTGGATTAGGAATTTGGGTTGGAATGTGGTCTTCCTGCTGTCCAATAGTCAATATTTTACATGCTTTAGCCATGACTCTTTTGGGAATGTTGATGACTTCAGTGTAGAAGAATCTGTGGGGCTTCTCCATAGCTGGTGAGATTAGAGCTTATTCCTTTGAGAAGCAGACAGGAGTTTCCGAGCTTGGACATTTTGTCACTTAGAATTGATAAATGCCTCATGCAATCTTTTCTTTCTTGCAGTCACTACATCCTGCAAGAGATCATGGCAGCATTTTCCAATTATGTACTTCTCAAAATTGAGGAAGGGGAAAAAAACCTGAATTTCTTCTATAGATAAATCGTTTTACAAAATCCTATCTTGGATACCCTATATCTCTTCTTCAAACGTAAGATATTTCTTAATATTTGATCACTCACTGTTTTCCTCATTTTGTGTGAAATTATTTATATGTATACTTACATTCTCTCATACTTTTGTTTTTGTTGTTTTTTCTGCCTTTTTTTACCTCAATGTTAAGGCTTGGTTTACATACTGGATATGAAAGTACAGGCATAATGTATTGAGCATTACTTAAATAACTCCATATCAAACTGCCCTTCCTGGAGAAAGTAAAGCATAATTCATTGGTTTAATCATTGCATTCCACAAAGGGGAATGTCATTTAACCAGCTTTCCTCACAGTGCCAGGAAATCAGCTCAAAGTATTTTTCTTTAGATAAGTGAACATGCTTGTCATAGCTTACTTATGCCTGTTAAATCTTTCTATGAAATATTTTACAGAGAAATATGTAAATATTTTGACTGCTTGTGCCATTCTTTTCAGACTGCTTTGCAGATTACACATGGATTTCTATTTGAAAGAGGAAGGAAAGGCAAGCAGAAATTTCTTAATGTAGCATTTTTCACTAATGAAGACAGAAAGACTAAAATAAATTTTTAAATGGGGTCTTATATAAATAGTCAAGAAGAATAATATATAATCCATGGGTTGACCTCAAAGTGATACCAGTATAATGGAAGTGCATTATGAATTTTCAGGACAGCATGTCCTCTTACCTTTTCTTCATAGCAACAGATAAGTAAATCAAGGGTTAGGAGTAGAATATTTGCCAAATATACATCAGCAGTGACATTGTATGTAGCAAGACTTTTATGGGTTTGCTACATCTTACATGAACAATTGTCTATAAACCAGCCTTTAGACTTAAAAATGTATGTTCTTTACAAACTATAGTCAGCAGATATGATGGATTCTGAACATAGAAAGGGCAGACAAAAATGAGGGAATTTTCCCCAGTTGGTTCTTATTACATGTATAAAGTGAAGTCATTGTTTCAATTCAATTATTTAATTTTTAAATTTTTCCATGATTACCATTGAAAGAATAAGAAAATTTTGATGAAATTTGTAACATTGAGAAAACCAATATCTTGGCATACTTGTCCTGATCCCACTATCTAAGATGACACGTATTTTCAGTTGGCAAATGACCATGTCTCCCAGTTTTAAAATTAAACACATTTTCTTCAATTTCATGTGTTGAAACGTAAGTACATGACATAGTAGACTGAAGAAGGCATTACATCAGAACACTTGCTCAGGATGACTGTGGGCTGAGCAAACTATCAGTCAGGGTTCATGGTGCAAAGCAAGAGAAACCAACTCTGGTCTAAATAAAAAGGATATTCATTGGAAAGATATAAGTGATGCCCAGAATTGTCAGTTGGCATGGTCTAAGGCTTAGAAAATGGGAAAGTTGCAGAGGCCAGGAAGCAGGAAGTGCAGAGTCACACTGCCTTAGCCATGAGACAGATCTGTAGCTGGGACCATCTGACCTCCCTACATTTCGTCATTCTTTGAATTACCTATTCAACATTCATACTTCCAGAACAAATCTTCCCTTTCCCATATGCATGCCCTTTAACCGTGCAACTTTGTAGTTCCTCCCATCAAGAGGTAGAATCTCTCTCTCTCCTCCTTGAATCTGGGTTGGCCACATGACTTGCTTTTGCCATAGGGATGCTAATAAATGTGGTACAAACCAAGGCTGCACTTTGGGGCTTATTTTCTTGTTGCTCTCAGAACACTGAGACCACATGCATGTGAATAAGCTTGGGTTAGCTGGATGATGAGAGTCACATAGCCAAATTATCTCTATCACTCTAGCTGACACAGAGTCAATCACCAGTCATGTTAGTGAGGTCTCACAAGAGCCCCAGCCAATCTGGCCCAATATGAACGGTTCAGTATATTCTAAGAATCTTTAGAAATAATAAAAGTTTGCTGTTTTAAGACATTGTTTTTTTAAAAAAATAATCCTTAAAAAGTTATTAGAGGGGCCGGCTCGATAGCCCAGTGGATAGGGCGCCGGCATACCACATGGGAGGCCCTGGGTTCGATTCCTGGGGACCTCTCCTAGCAGGCAGACCGCCTTGAGAATGGCAAGCCGCCATGGGCGGGCCGGAGCCGCCGTGGGCAGGGCAAGAAGCTGCCACGGACAGGGCAAGAGCCGCCACGGGCGGGGAAGGTCGCCCGCAGATGGAG
>PVKH010022309.1:0-14128 GCA_004027955.1 Chaetophractus vellerosus
CTTCCCCCCGCTGCGGCGACGCGCCGAGAGTGGTCACTGCGCAGGCGCGGCTTTCCCCGCTTGTGGGCGGTCTCTGCGTCCGTTCACGGCTGGCTTTTCAGTTCGCGGGTGGCTGGCTGCGCTCCATCCGCAGGCGACCTGCCCTGCCCGTGGCGGCTCTTGCCATGTCCGTGGCAGCTTCTTGCCCTGCCCACGGCGGCTCCAGCCCGCCCATGGCGGCTTGCCATTTTCAAGGCAGTCTGCCCGCTAGGAGAGGTCCCCGGGAATCGAACCCAGGGCCTCCCATATGGTATGCCGGCGCCCTATCCACTGGGCTATCGAGCCGGCCCCCTCTGCAGAATTTTTAATTAGCTTGACTGTAATAGTGTGGAAATGGATAGAGTTGCTGGTAGCACATTATAGTGAGTATAATGAACATGGCTGGTTTGTTAATTGGGACTGTGGCTGAAAGGGGAAGTTTAGGGACATAAATGTCAATCGAAAGAAAGCTACAGGATAACCTAGGGACTGAATAACAGTGAACCCAGAGGGAGATGAGGACTGTGGTTAATAGTACAAATGCAAGAATGTTCTTCTATGAACTAGAACAAATGTATGTCATTATTACAAGGTGGTAAGAATATGGTGATGCATGGGAGAAATACAGTTAATGTAACTAATGGACTATAGTTAAGAGCAAAATTGTAATATTCTTACATCAATGTCAGAGAAGGTACTATATCAATGCTAAGGGTCAATCAATAGGGAATATTGGATTTTTTTTCTTTTAGAGTAAGGAAAACATTCAAAAATGTACTGAGGAAATAACTGCACAAATCTGTGATGAGAGAGCCATTGAATGTACACTTTGGATAGATTGTACAAGGCATCAGACTATAACACAGTGAACCATGTGGTAGATGGATTGTGGTTAATAGTACAAATATGAGAGTTCTCTTATGAACTATAACAAATGTACAGTACTAATACATAGTGTTAACAACAATAGGGGGTTAATGGAGAAAGCATACCAAAAGTAAGCTATGGGCCACAGTAAGTGGTAATAGTCTAATGATGTTTTTTCATAATCTGTAACAAATGTTCCACAATGTAAGGTGTTCATGGAGGGGAGATGTATGAGAATTCTGTACATTATGCATGATTGCTTTGTAAGCTCACAACTTCTCTTAAAAATATATATATATTAAAAAAAAAAAAAAAGAGGGAGCGGATGTGGCTCAGGCAGTCAAGCACCCATCTCCCACATGGAAGGTCCTGGGTTTGGTTCCCGGTGCCTCCTAAAGAAGACAAACAAACAATGAGCAGACAATGAGCAGTGAGCAGATGTGACTCAAGGAGTAGAGCGCACACCTCCCACATGAAAAAACAGACAATGAACAAAAAAAAAAAAAAAAAACCAAAACGAGCAGACAGCAAGCAAAAACAACAAGCAGACAACAAGCGCAAACAACAAGCAAAACAGACAGGGGAGCCATCTCGGGGGAGGGACTAAAAAATAATCAAGTGGGAAAGAGATCAACTAGGAAAGCCACACACAACTGATGTGGCTGGAGCAGGTGAGTGTGCAGTGTAAGGTATGTACATCCCTCTGTACATTGTTGGTGGGAATGTAAAATGATGCAGCCACTGTGGAAGACAGTTTCGTGGTTCCTCAAAAAGTGAAGTATAGAATTACCATGTGACCAACCAATCCCACTTCTAGGTATATATTCAATAGAATTGAAAACAGGGACTCAGATATTTACACACCAAAGTTCCTAACGGCATTCTTCATAATTGCCAAAAGATGGAAGCAACCCAAGGTGTCTATCACATATGATAAACAAAATGTGGTATACACATACAATGGATGTTATTCAGCCATAAAAAGGAATGCAGTTTTGATACATGCGACAACATGGATGAACCTTGAAGACATAGTGTTGAGTGAAATAAGCCAGACACAAAAGGGCAAATATTGTATGATCTCACTAAAATAAGTAATTAGAATAAGCAAATTCTTAGGGTAGGAAATGAGATTACAGATTACCAGGGGCCTGGCTAGGGGTAGGGAATGGGGAGTTAATGCTTAATTAGTACAAAATTTCCGTTTGGGGTGATGGAAATTTTTTGGTAATGGATGGTGGTGATGGTAGCACAACATTGAGAATGTAATTAACACCATTGAATTATGTGTATAAATGTGGATAAAAGGGGACATTTTAGGTTTTATATATATATATTACTAGAATTTTTAAAAATTAAAACTCTAGGACTGTACAACACAGCGAACCCTAATGTAGACTATGAACTAACCTTAATAGTATAATTATTATACTATTCTTTTATCAACTGTAACAAAGGTACCAAACTAATGTAAAGTGTTAATAACGTGGGAGTATGGGGGAACTCTGTATTTTCTGCATGATTTTTCCATAAACCTACAACTTCTCTAATTTAAAAATAACTTATTAAAATTAGAATGTCATATCCTAAAAATATATATAGATATATAAAAATAAATAAATAATTTAAATTTTAAAAAAAAAGTAGAATGTCAGTGAAGAAAAAAAGTTGTAAGTTGTATTTCATGAAAATTAAAAAACTTTTTCTTTGAGAAAAATACTCAACAGAAAGGAATAAAAAGCTACAGACGGGGGAAAATATTTGGAAACTACATATCCGACATAGGTCTTATATTCAGAATATATAGAGAATTCTCTAAAGTCCACACTAAGGACATACTCCAAGTGAAAAATGGGCAAAAGATATGACACTTAAATAGAAATGTAAGCTAAGACCATGATTACATACTACTACTGCACACATAATAGGATGGATAAAATAACATATTCTGACAATACGCAAGTGGGGAAAGGATGTGGAATGACTGAAAAGCTCGTACAATTCTGGGGGGAATGTAAAATGGTAGAGCCAATCTGAAAACATAGCTTGACAATTTCTTACAAAGTTAAAAACAAATTTAACATATGAACTAGCAGTTGTATTCCTGGCTACTTACCCTAGAGAAATGAAACTTATGTGCACGCAAAACTGTTCATAGCATCTGTATTTATAACAGCTATATATACTGAGCAACCCACATTTCCTAACGGTGAATGGATAAACTGGTACATCCATACAACAGATGACTACTCAGTAATAAAAAAATAAAACTATACACTCAACAACTTGGATGGATCTTAAGCATAATTTGCTAACTGAAAAAAAGCTAACATTAAAGGATCGATATTATATATTCAATTAAAACAGAATTTTTGAAATGACAAAATTAAGAGTGATAGCCTACAGATTAGTGGTTGCCATTAAGTCATGGTTGGAGGTAGGATGTGATTATAAAGGGTGTTTCTTTGTATTGACACAAGATTTCTGCATCTTGATTATGATGGCTATTACACAAATCTATACAAGTGATAAAATTTCCTATAAGTCTACATTTAAAAAAAAACAATTAGTGCAGGCAAGACAGTGAACTCTGAATATGGTCTGTAGTTTAATATAATAGTATTGAACAAACGTCCTTGTATTTATTTATATATTCATTTTGAGGTACCTGGGACCTCCTATGTAGGAAGTTGGCGACTGACTACTGAGCCATATCGGCTTCCCTGAGTTGTTTTGTTCAATTGTTTTGCTTGTTTGTTTGTGTTTTTCTCAGGAGGCACCGGGAACTGAACCTGGGACCTCCCATGTAGGAGACAAGAGCTCAACCACTTGAATCACATCTGCACCCCCTTATTAAGTTTGATTATGTATTGTGGTTATGTAAGATGTCACTGGAAGAAATGGGGAATTTTGTTTATTTTTAAATTTCTTGTGAGTCTACAATTATTTCAAAATAAATTTTAGAAAAAAACTCATTTAAGGTGTTTTTGCAAACTATTTACTGCTACTAATAAAGGGAGATAAACATACCCATATATGTTGAATTACATGTATGAACCTAATATATTCCCTTTCCTTTTGAAGTACATGAAGACTGAAATAAATAGATCTAGGGACTAAGAAATGCAAGAGCTAATCTTAAGATACAAGTGATGATAGAATACCCCTGCATTGTATATAAATTAAAAGTTTACTCAATGATGAGAACAGCCAACTTTAAAATTATGGTATCACTGAAAACAAAATTAGGAATATGGTCTAAGGTATCCTGACCCAAAATGCACATCGTGTTGTCTTTTTTTAATGGCAACTTTTTAATATTTATATTTATTTTTTATATTTATAACAACAATAGAAAAAAGATGGATTTAGTACTAGTAAAATTTTACCTAAAATCAAAACTCTACAATTGGAATTTCCAAAATATATTGCAAAATGAATGACTGAAGCTTCATTACACAAACTCCCTAAAAAAAGATGATTTAAATAATTTTTAAATTTAGATTTCCTCCACTTACAAGTCTCTAGCCACACAATCTTTCATTTCCTTTAACAAAAAATTAGGTCATTACTTTAAAAAAAAAATTGGGGGGCCAGCTGTAGTCCAATTTGTAGGGCTCCAGTTTACCACATGGGAGGCCCCGGGTTCTGTTCCCGGGGCTTCCTCGAGCAGGCAGACCGCCTTGAGAAGGCAAGCCGCCGCAAGCAGGCAGGCCGCCACACGGTGAGCTGACTCGGCGGGTCGCTGCAGCGGAGGGAGACAAGCAGACACAGAAGAACGCAAAAAAAGATGAACACAGCAAGAACAAGCAGAAACAGGGGGATATATAATAAAAATGAATCTTCAAAAAAATCTTTTAATAAAAATATAATCACTATATTTATGCAATCAGCTGAAGTTCTAAGGGGAAAAGACAATGTTGAAGTAAGTTTTCTCATCATTATTCTAAATAACTTCCATAGGTAAGAAATTCAGAATATATGTACTCCAAAGCCAATTTTGGAAAATAATTTTTGTGAAACACCTGTCTCAAAAAATTACTTCAAAGGATATTTCAATGTATGAATGTCAAATGTTTACAGTAGTGACTTACTGTATTTTATGCATTCTTAAAAAAAAAAAAAACTAAAATAGTACATTGGCATGCACAACAGAAATAATGCAAAGGAAAAGATGCCTAAACTACACCCAGCAGGGAACTTATTCCTGTTTATCATTCAGTCCTTTTGATAAGAAATGCTTCTAGTATTACAGACAAACTCGATCTTCTTTGAAATGTGTAGTCCACTGCTCTTCTGTTTCTATCACAGTAGCTATAAATAGTTGCATAAGGATATCCTTATCTAAATTACCGTCAAAAAGGACCAATCTATTTGTCCTCCCTGTGTCTCTTTCCAGCTCACTGGAGTCTCCTCCAGATCATATAGCGAATGGACACCTTGGACAAACACTTGTTTTGGTTTATCTTTGACTGACACCAGCCCCTTTAATCATATGACCTCCCTACAGTGATTGTCCTTCTCACATTCTTTTTCTTCAAGATTTATTTTTATTTATTTATATACCCCCTCCTTGCTGCTTCTGCTCGCTGTGTTCTTTTGCTTTGCGTTTTTCTGTGTCTGCTTATCTGCCCCTGTTGCATCATCCCGCTGAGTCAGCTCACTGCGCGGCGCCTTGCCTTCTCCAGGAGTCCCCGGGAACCAAACCCGGGGCCTCCCATGTGGTAAACCAGAGCCCAACCAATTGAGCCACAGCTGGTTCCCCTCACATACTTTTTCTGTAGGAGATTCTGAATAAACACATTTAAAACTTTCTTCCTTTGCATTTCCTGGCACTTCAGAGGTGACTGTAACAATATTCTGATCAAGGTGATGCTGGCACATTGAAGTTTTTTCTACAAACGTATTCCAGAGAGACTGTCAAAGACATGTAGATCTAATATATTAGAGATCAACTCTAGAACTTTGTGTTTCCAAGTTTTCCTCATCCATTTATTGATCAAATGGTTGTTCTTAATTTGTTTTAAATATTCTTTTGGAACCAAGTCTGTTTTACTGATGATGCAGATATCTTCCAAAAGCAACCTACCTAGTAGCTTCATTGATAAAGCCATTAGCTTTTACTTCTGATAGATGGTTTAAGCTATATTTTGAGTCCAAAACAGTTATGATGCCATCAAGAAAAATATCACACCCTAATTCAGCATCAACCCAAAACTCAGAAACCACAGCACCAAGATCTGCTAAACCAGTGGCTTCTAACAGTATGTAATCAAATTTCCCCTTCTGCATCAAATTCTCATTAGCTCTAAGGCCATCCTCCTTTACTGAACAGCAGAGGCAACCATTTCCAAGTTCTAGCCACTCTTCTTAGAATTCTCCACCCTGGCTGACAGCTAAGGATTTCTCTACTGCACTTCCTTTCCCAAATTTACTCAAAACAATGGCTACTCTTTTACGATGTTGCTCTGTCAAAATGTAGTTCAGTTGCCTTCCTAGCACCTAAATATCTGTTGATAATTGCGACTGGGATCTTGGTGCTGGGGCCAGGCTTTTCCTCCTCACTATTCTTCGTGTCAATGGGGACCAATTCAGGACAATCCTCCTCTGCCTGCTCCTCTTCCTCACCCACAGCGACATTAGCGTCTAACATCGTGGCTTACCGCGTACCTCCTCCCCAGTTCAGGAACCGGAACATCAAGTGTTTTATCTGATGTACAGTGAGCTCAGACTTGTGATAGAAAGCTCTCAGACATACACCATTTTCAAGAGGCTTCTTTCCTTGTCTGATATTTTACAAGAGGTACTCAACATTTAGTTAGTGCATAAACATTTTATTTCTATATGAGTTCATGACAAATGCCTAGGAATGCCATATTCACTGCCATCTGAAAAATTTTCTCCAGTCTGAAATACCTGACAACTACTGAGGCTTTATTTCAGGGAAAAAGGTTTGCCCAAAATCATTATATTGCTACTAATTGTTAAATTATTGAGGATCTATGACGATCACTGATGAGACAGATCTCTCTTCCCCCAAAAGGCTTTCCAAGTTTCTCCATTTATAGGACTTATCTCAGTATATACTTTTCAGACATAAAGTTAGCTAGAAATTTTCCCTCACATCTTTTCTTCTGAATGTGTACATATTTTTCCTACGTGTTGTTTTTGACATAGAACGTGAGCTAAGCGACCAATGAAGGCACTACCACTTTCTCTGCATTCATTAAGCTCCTCTCCTGTGCACTTCCATAACCTACTAAGGGTGGAAATCAGGCAAAAGGCTGTACCACACTGACTACATTCACGTACACCAGGAGCACATTGATGGTTCATGAGGTCACGCTCCTGACACGGTTGCCCCCTACACACGTTCATTTGCATGTAGTAAGTTCCAACTCTACAAAGGATTATGTACCTTGGCTAAATTTATACATTTCTCTTGTGTGTGAGGTTTTATTTTCAACAAAGCTTGACAAAGGGGGGAGCGAGTGTAGCTCAGTGGTTGAACACCTGCTTCAAGGTCCTGGGTTCAATCCCCAGTACCTCCTTTCAAAACAAAAAACAAAAAAAAAAACAACCTTGACAAAGGAAAGATGATCCAAAATCTCTGGATCCATAGGATCTCTCTGTTTTATGAGTGTTCAGATGTATATTGAGTGCTGAATTCAGGGTGAAGCCATTTCCATATTGATTGCATGCATACGATTTTTGTCTCCTGATGGGTAATGAGACAGATTTTGAGCAAACAGGATTTTCCACTTGGGGAATACAAAGAAATTCTATCCTATGTGAAAGCTCTGATGTTGTAAGAAGTATATTTTCTTCCTGAAAGCAATTGCAAATTCATTCCATTCTTAGGGTTTCTCTTCATTATGAGTTCGCTGATGTGTGATAAGATTTCCCTTTAAAGAGAAGCCTTTTCCACATTTGCTACATATAAAGGGTTTCTCTCCTGTATGTGTTCTTTGATGTACAGTTAGACGGCTTTTCACAGTGAAGCCTTTTCCACATTCCTTGCATTCATAGGGTATCTCTCCAGTATGAATTTGCTGATGTAGAGTGAGTTCATTCTTCATGGTAAAGCCTTTTCCACATTCATGGCATATATGGGATTTCTCTTCTGTATGAATTTGCTGATGTGCAATGAGATAGCGATTCATGGTGAAGCCTTTTCCACATTCACTGCACTTAAACGGTTTCTCTCCAGTATGAGTTCGCTGATGTACAACAAGATTGCTCTTAAAGGCAAAACCTTTTCCACATACACTGCATATATAGGGTTTCTCTCCGGTATGAGTTCGCTGATGTGCCGTCAAGCCACTATTTACAGTGAAACCTTTCCCACATTCATTGCATCTGTAGGGTTTCTCTCCAGTATGATTTCGCTGATGTACTATCAGTCGACTTTTCAAGGGGAAACCTTTTCCACATTCAGTGCATACGTAGGGTTTCTCTCCAGTGTGAGTTCGCTGATGTGCAATGAGCATTCTCTTCACAGTAAAGCCTTTTCCACATTCACTACATATGTAGGGTTTCTCTACTCTATGATTTCGCTGATGTACAGTGAGATTACTCTTCCTGGGAAAGCCCTTTCCACATTCATTGCACACAAAGGGCTTCTCTCCTGTATGAGTTCGTTGATGTTCAATCAGACGGCTCTTCATGGTAAAGCCTTTTCCACATTCACTGCATAGATAAGGTTTCTCCCCTGTATGATTTCTCTGATGTATGATGACAGAGTGCTTTGTGGTGAAGCCTTTCCCACATACACTGCATTTGTAGGGTTTTTCTCCAGTATGAGTTCGCTGATGTATAATGAGCATGCTCTTTGAAGTGAAGCCTTTTCCACATTCACTACATACATAGGATTTCTCTCCAGTATGAGTTCGATGATGTATAATGAGATTACGCTTCCCAGGGAAGCCTTTTCCACATTCATTGCACACATAAGGTTTCTTTCCAGTATGAATTTGCTGATGTTTGATTAGATGGCTCTTCGTGGTGAAGACTTTTTCACATTCACTGCATATATAGAATTTCTCTCTTTTATGAATTCTCTGATGTTTATTGAGCCTGGACTTTCTGGAAAATGCCTTACCACACAGACTGCATCTATAGGGTTTCTCTCCTGTGTGCACTCTCTGATGATCAGTGAGCTGAGACTTCTTGGAGAAGGCCTTCCCACAGTCACTGCATACATGGGTTTTCTGCATTCTGTGAAATCCCTGATGCTTAATGACTTGGGACTTAATACTGATGGGTTTTGCATTGACAGAGAAATGAACTTCAGAATGAAACTGTTCCTGCCTACCATGTAGAAATGATTTATCATCTCCATGGAATTGAACAGAGTTCTTAATTTTACAGCTTTTGTTCTGGTTAACTAAACTTAAATTTGATTTCAAAGTTTTTATATAGAACTCAAACATATCGTGGTTTTTTCTGAAAGGAAAACTACACTTGCTTCGATGAGCAATATTAATAAATGCATTAAGTTTACGGTATTGTTCCATACTCTTCTGCATTCTTTGATTTTCCAAGTGTCCCTGAGGGTCATCATCAACTTCACTGGTTTCTAGGAAAGAAGAGAACAATGAAGACTTTCATAATCTTGTTTGGAATAAAACTTTGAAAAAATTCCTTGGAGTGAAGTGCCTCTTTAGTGACAATACAAAACAGTATAAAACTTCATGTACAAGTTTTCCTTTCCCTTGATACATTGGTAAAAACACAGTAGACCCAAAAAGGTAAAAGCAATTAATATACAATTAGTATACAAATAAGGGAAGTTAATTGACAAGTTAAAAATATTTGGCTACTTTCTAAATACATTGTAAAACGTGCAGAAATAGTGAAATACAAACAACTCATTCTACAGAACTTGGAGAGACATGAGACCAGAGGTGAAAGCAAGAAATGATCCAGAACGAGGTGGGCTACATTCATTCCACAAGTATCTACTGAATGGCTCTACTGTACAAGGCACTATGCTGGTGTTGGAATATACAAAAATATTCCTTATTTTCACTAGGCTTAGAATTCTAGTTACGGAACACTGAATGTACAAGCAAGGGAAGCAAATAACAAAGGGAGTTTTAGATTGTTACACGTGGTATGTCGGAGCAATGGAGATGGCTTAAGGTGGAGGAAATCAGGATAAAATTGCATAAGGAAAAAACAGGGTTAAATGAGTTAACAGTAAATGGGGTGGGCTAATGAAAGTGAGAAATCAAAGATTACTTTATTAGATGGCTTGAGCTAGTGTAGGTGAAGTGTCTCATAATGAGATGAGGAATATTTCTGAAGTTCAGAATTCAAAGAAAATCAAATTGAATTGTGAAACATCAATCTTGAGATGGTTATTAGACATGCAGTACAAGACATCAAGAATGCAGTCGAATGTATAAATCTTGAAAAAGGTCTTGACTGAAGATGGCAATGTGAAAATCTTTAACATATACCTACTATGCAGGGAAAGAGAACTGGATGATACTGTGTTAGGAGGACATGTAGAATGAAAGATGAAGGCACCAAACAAAGGTTTTAGACATTCCACCATTTAAGAGTGTGGGGATTCTTTAAGCCCCCTTAGACACCAATTACTGGCTATAAAGATCAGGAAAATGTACATACTGAAGTAGAGAACAAGTATTCATCCCAGAGCAGTAAATAACAATGTGAGATCCTCAGCACATGAATTCCAGGGAACTGAGATAGATTATTGAGTGATAATCCTATTCCTAAAGCTTGTCTTTTTTCAATCTGTAGACTACCATCAAACTAACTTTCCAAAAGCATCAATCATATTTAGTAGCAAATTCCAAACAAACACTCCAATCTTTGGTCTGGCTGTACCACATTCTCTTATGTCTCACTCCTAATGAGAAAAGGAAACAATCATCATTAGGAAATTTTGCAACGAGCCAGCATACAATGAAGTCTTCAGAAGCTAATGGGCTGCTCATGGGATACGGAAGCTGTCACCTTCTGTGGCAGTTTGGCAATGTTTCTGAATTCCAAAAATAGATATTGGGTTGTGTTTGTAAACTGGTCTGTTCCTCTGGGCATATTAGATGTATTAGACTCAGAGAGGATTCACTTTTACTTTATTAAATCAAGATTAGGGATTTTATTTGACCATGTCATTAGGGCAATTTGGTTTGAGTCCCCACCTACAGCTAGCCTATGGCTGTGGGCTATATAAAAGGAGAATATATCCCTGATATATTCTTCTTTCATTTTCCTATCAACAGCATCTACTCTCATGATTCTACATTTATGTCAGTTGGAATCAGTTAAGTTGTCTTAAAGGACCAGTGTTGAGAACCACTGATGGTTCACAGGCACCTAAAACATTGATTTGTCATTGCAATCTTTATGTACATCATACTCTGAAAATTTGCATTTAAGAAATGTTTGATAAACTGATGGAGAAGTAGGGCTTCCCTCCTGTCTGCTAAGTGGGTCTCTCAAAGAAGAAATCAGTAAATGGCTATGATGTTTTCCAGTCTTGAACAAGGAAGAATGAAAAACAGGCCCTTCAATCCAGGGAGGCAAGATGCCTCAGCCACCAACAATGAAAAATGACACCGTATTTTCAGGACCAGATTTCAATGTTATGGGCACAAAGTAGAATGGGATTTCAGAGAAGGAAGAATCTACAATATTCAGGAGTCATGAAAAGCATTACATAAAAAGAGAATTCAAAATGACATAAAAATATACATTGAGAATGGGACAAACACCAGAGTCACATGTGTGCCCCTTAGTCCTTCCCTAACTTAATCAATCAACAACTCTAAACAATGTTTATGGCTCTTTCTTCAAACACACTGTCTTTCAAAGATAGCAGCAACTCCTGTATGTTCCTATCTTACCACGTGCAGGCTCTCAACATACTGTATTACATCCTCATCTTCTTTCTGAATTTTAATTATCCATGGGTCCTCTTTTCTTTCTCTGCACCCAGTCCGTAGATGATCTCATCAAAGTACACATTTCTATCTCCAGACATAACCTCTCTCTGAACTCTAGGTACATGCAACCACTGCCGAGAGCTCCTGATGTTAACAAGCAGCTTTAATTTACAGTGTTCAAAACAGAGCTCCTGATCCCAGCCCACATCTCCTCTACATCTCTTCTCCATCACAGTAAATGGCAACTCCACTCATCCTGTGACTCATGACAAAAATCTTATCATTATCCTTCATCCTTTTCATTCTCTCTCATCCTTTATCTACTTCAATGGAAAAGCCCACCTACCCTCCTTTACAAATATATCTACAACATGACCCATACTCACCGTATCTACCCAGGTTGAATTCAACCATACTTACTTATACTCCAGCAATAACCTCCTCCTGGCTTTCCTGCATTGGGCCCTGTGAGCTACTACCAACTTTCTACACAGTAGCCAAAGTAACCCTTTAAAACATAAATTATATCATGTCACTCCTCTGCTTAAAACTACCTTATGTCTTTTTAATCTCAATTGGAATAAAATCAAAGTCAGAATGTGATGGGAAGGTAGTGTAGTGTTTCTCTACACTAGCAACAAACAACATGAAGTGAAGTTAAGAAACAATTCAAGGGAAGTACATGTGTCTCACATAATTGAACTCCTGCTTACCACATGGGCCGTCCCCAGTTTGGTTCCCAGTGCCTCCTGGAGAGGACGAGGAAGACAGTGAGCAAGCGTGATGGGGAGGTGTGGTTAGCTGACACAACAAAATCATGCAACATAGGAGACACAAAGAGGAAACACAAAGAGAGACACAACAAAAGTAGGGAGCTGAGATGCCTCAAGCAATTGAGCGCCTCTCTCCCACATGGGAGGTTCCAGGTTCAGTTCCCATTGCCTTCTAAAGGGAAGACAAGCAGGCACAGAGAACACACAGCAAATGGACACAGAGATCAGACAGCAAATGTAATAACAAGGGGAGGGAAAGAATAAATAAAATAAATCTTAAAAAAAAATTAGATTAAAAGAAGAGAATTCCATTTCTAAGAGATTCAAAAATATTTAAACATTTAAAAGGAAAAATTTAACAAAAGAGGTATAAAACTTATATTCTGAAAATTATACAGCAATATTGAAAGTAATTAAACTCATTAATAAATGGAAAGCATCCAATCATGGATTGCAATACTTATTGTTAAGATAGCAGTCTTCTACAAATCTGTAGATTCAATGCAGTTGCTATCAATATATCAGCTGGCTTATTTGCACAAACTGACAAGCTGAACTTACAATTCAAATGGAAATTCAAAGGAACTAGAAGAGCCAAAACAATCTTAAAAAAGAAGAACAAAGTTGGAAGACTCACATGTCCTGATTTCAAAACTTCCTATAGAGCTATAGTAATCAAGACAGTGTGGTATTAGTATAAGCATAGATGCACAGATGAATGGAAAGGAATTAAGAGTCCAGAAATAAACCTTTACATTTATGATCA
Source organism: Chaetophractus vellerosus (assembly GCA_004027955.1). Classification (NCBI taxonomy): domain Eukaryota; kingdom Metazoa; phylum Chordata; class Mammalia; order Cingulata; family Chlamyphoridae; genus Chaetophractus; species Chaetophractus vellerosus. The sequence continues at coordinate 13,344 of PVKH010022309.1, forward strand.
ATTCATTCTCAACAGGGATGCCAAGAAAATTCAATGGAGACAGAAGAGTCTTTTCAACAAATGGTGCTGAGAAAACTGGATATCCACAGGAAAAAAATTAAACAGGAGCCCTTTCTCACACTGTATCTATACAAAAATTACCTCCAAATGAATCATAGACCTAAATGTAAGAGTTAAAACTAAAAGACATTTAAAAGAAACTATAGGAGTAAATTTTCATAACCTTGATTAAGGAAAGCCTAATTAGATGAAAGGAAAGTACAAGCAATAAAAGAAAAAATAGATAAATTCAACTTCATGAAAATTTAAAACTTTTGTGCTTCAAAATACAACAAAACAAAAAATTCACAAAATGAGAGAAAATATTTGCAAATCATAGACTTGTATCTAGATTATATAAAGAATTCTTCCAAGAAATAATCCAATTTGTTTCCAATTTTAAAATTGGCAAAGGATCTAAATAGACATTTCTCCAAAGATCACTGCCATCAGGGAAATGCAAATCAAAAAACACCATGAAGGGAAGCGGCTGTGGCTCAATTGGTTGGGCTCCCGTTTACCATATGTGAGGCCCCCGGTTCAATTCCTGGGGCCTCCTGGTAAGACAAGCTGGCCTGTGCAGTGCGGTGAGCTGACAGCTGGCACAGCGTGGTGAGCTGGCATAGCAAGATGACACAACAAAGGGAGACAAGCAGACACAGAAAAAAACGCACAGCAAATGGAAACAGCGAACACAAGCAGCAAGGGGGGGAGGGATAAATAAATAAAAATAAAGCTTAAAAAAA
>PVKH010022310.1:0-14113 GCA_004027955.1 Chaetophractus vellerosus
GGCCACCTTAGAATGTGGTCAATAAGAGCATTCTTTACATTAAATGTTCTCCCAAAGCAAACACAGTCATCTTCATTCATGAAAAATCACAGAGGCCTAGTCTAGTCTCTGTTTATTATTGATCAAGTCAGAGATATTATTATGCTTTACCTGAGTCTTTCTAGCACACCCTGGAGAGCATTCAACCTAGACCTAAGTCAGTTCTTATTTTCCACACCAACAGTTTCATGAAAGCCATTGTACTCTTCACACAGCTACCTGGAGTGAAAACACTGCCTTAGGTTTCAGGATAATTTTGCATTTCATTTACATACCTCTATAATTCTATGGAGCCTTTGTCTTGTTGGTCAAAATTTCCACTCTGTACAATTCCATTAGAATATAATACATACAGATGTTTCATAATTCAGACATATCCTTAGATGTGTGAACATGAATGACCGAATATCTTCTTAAGTTTATGCTTTAGATCTGCAAAATAACTGTGCTGTTCCTCAAAAGATATGACTCCATTTAGCTTCTGATTGTTCAGTGGTGGAAAATGAGTGAAACCACCATTTACCATCTGCTTTATGCACTTGAGTTCCAAAAATGTGAACTCCGTGAACAAATCAGTGGTGAGTGATCTCTTACTTTATTTTTCAGGTTTAAGTGTTTTGTCTTCAGATTCTTGCAGTATTAGCTAAAAGGATAAAACATTTAAGAGTCATTAGCAGCCTTACACATTTGGGCCCCAGAGAGCTGCGCAATGTGATAAGGTTCCTGGTATGAGAAAGCTGTTTATTAAATCTCTCCAGCAATTCCATGCCCAGGCTTACTAACTGCATTTAAATAAACCAAACCTCCAAACTCCTTTTCAAATGTTCCCTTATTTCCCCAAATCGGTGCTTCTCAGATTCTCTAGGGATAGTCCCCAAAATTAAAGGTATGGCCACGAAAGAAGGGAGGAAAATCCATATGCAAACCCTTGGTTGAGGTCATGAAGTCTCAGAATTCTCATGTCTTAATTTGTTTCAATGAACACAATATTTTTCATTCTTTTCCATGCATATATTTATTTCATATTTTAAGTCATATTTTAAACCACCAGTTAACTAATTTAATTTTATTTCACTCAAATCTCTGAGAAAGTTGACAATTCAGGAAAAGAGCCCTCATGGATTTTTCAGCCCATATTTATCCCTTCTCCACCCACTGGCCCTTGGACATAACTATATACTTTGGGCCATATGTGTAGACTCATTTTGAGAAGCAAAACCATGAATTTTTAGTGTTTAATATATAAACATGATGAATATTTTTCATATTGATTACTTCCTCTATTTCATTAGACACTAAACCTGATTTGCAATGTTCAGGCCATAACATCTCTTGAAAAATGACAATCAAATGTAGGAAGATCAGTCTTCTGTGTGGCTAGAATAAACATTTGAAGTTTATATATTCTTTTTTAAAATATCCTTTTCATTACAGGGAATTCATTGATAGCAAATGACCTGATAGTTTTCCATTTTTTTAAGACAGAGTTCTGAAATTCCTTCTTGTAGGTGTTTAGAACAACTACATAAATACTAGGTATTTAAAAATATTTCTTGTTTTTAAAACTGCTCACATAGGTAGAACTTTGGAATTTAGGCAAGTGGGTATAATTTGGCTGGCAGGCTACATCTTGGGTGTACCTTGTGGATTGGGAAAAAAACAGATCTAAAGTCAGAAGACTCAAGATTTGCTAAGTATCAGCTCTGTGATTTTAGCAAATTATTTATCTCTGAGTTTCAATTTCCCCGTTCATAAGTGTTAAATGAAATTATCTCTCTTACCCATAGTATCAAGAGATATTACAAGTATGAAAAGAGATATTTATGTGCCTTTTCAAGCCTAAAATACATGTTTATGAAATGATATGTAAATAGTGGTCTCTATCTGCTAATATGTAATATGTGCTTCAGGATATTAGTCATTGATTGAACATCAATGCCTCTCAGCTTTTTCTAAGTTACTGCTCCCTTTGGAGGCAAAAAATAGGCATGTCCATGTATACCACTTACAAGCCATGTAGCCCTAAGCAAGTTTCTTAAAATCCCTAAGCTTTGCTTTTTTTCAGATGTAAAATGGAAAGAATAATAAAAAATACCCCTAGGGAGTTTGTTGATCAATTATGATAATATGCCCAAAGGGCTTAAAGTGCCTGGTACACAGTAACCACTTAATTAATAGTAGCTGTTGGCACGGAACAGTAGTAAGAGAAGTAATAGAAAAATGACTTCTATGTTTTTGCGTCATAAAGAGCAATTTTTATTTTCTGAAAGCAAGCCAAAATAAAAAACCTCTTCTTCATAAAAGTAATTAAGTGTCATCCATAATCACACAGGAGCAGGGATTCCAGGGACAGAATTGAGCTATCCCATTTAATAGGAGACAGGAACACGGTGTTAGGGCTGAGTGATAGAGCTACAGAATTGTACATCCCCAGCCTACATTTACAGCATTTTACAGGGGAAAAAAAGATTCTTTTTCTAGAAAGCAAATAGAAATAACTCAAAACAGAAAGACTGTACAAGTAGTAAAAACATGAGCAAAGTTCAAAGAGTAATGGCAAAGAAACTCTGTTCCCCAGACAGCCTCAGTCATATGGTGACTTATTTGATTGATGTCTGCAATAAAACCTACATATAGTTTAGATATTTATACAGAATATAGCCCTATAAATGATACCTAGAGGAACACGGAATCACTCTTCAGTTCCTCCTCCCTAAAGAACTGGCAAGAATCCACACCTAGTGCAACTAAGCAGACCTCTAAGCTGAGCCCACAATACTCTTGCTTCACAAAATCACTGAGGGGGTTTTCTGCTGCTCTCCTCAAGCCCCCTATTGCTAAATCTTGGTCATGGCTTCTACACTTGCTTGCACCTTTATTCATTGGGAGATGGAAGGCGGAAGATGATTCTCTCCTCTATCTATTCGAACTCTCACCTTACCCATGGATTGCTGCAGCTCTATGCCAATCTCAACAGCAATTACTGTTTCAACGTTCTCTGCAAGAATCAATATCCATCTACTCCCTGTTAGGAAAAGGGGGGCTGAGATGGTTAAAACCCCTTTGCTATGAAAAAGAACTCTTTTCTGCTTGGAAGCAAGAACTACATCAAGTGTCCTCATTGGCACAGAGTGAAAATAATTTAAAAGCCACCTTATTAATTATCTTCTTGGGAAAAGTGGGTTGAATTTTAGAGTTAAACCACACTATGTATAATATTGCTTGGCTTACACAAGGGGAACATTATTATTTCATATTGTGTCCAAGAAAACAGCTGTGGACAAGTCACAGGGATCTTATGCTGAGAGGTATGCCTTTTGGCAAACAGCCTGTTCCTTTCCCCATTCCTCACCCTACCCTGCCCCCACCTATCTCTCCCCAATTAAAGGACTTCATACACCATAAAAGCCTTAAGCTAAATTCTATGGCATATCACTGCACTTTCAAGGCCTATTGACTTTTACCTGAAGTGTCTGTACAGGTCCAACGGTGGACTCTTGCTCTTTCTCTATTGGTTATTGTTTAATCTTCTCAGAGGTAAATCCTCCCTATATCAGAAGCCAGTATCACAGATACAGAATAGAAAAGAACCTGGGCAGCTTTAGCATGATTTTGATTTTTCCATTTCAGCTCTATTTTGATTCCCTTCCATCCATGTAGTTATTGAACACCTTGAATTGCTGCTGCTTCTAGAAAACCTGTGATTTTGCAAGAGGAAATCTTTTTTTTTCCCCTAAAACCACAGGGACTCTGAGAAGAACAAGCGGGCTGCAACTTGAGGCACTTGAATCTTATGAGCTTTTCCTTAGAATCTTCCTTTCAAGCTCACTTTGAAAGACTAGCTCTGCTTGGTCCTTAACTTCATTGTATTTCTCAGCTTCCTTTATTTTTCTTTTAATGGAAACTACTTTGCACACATTAAGATCTAAAGCCTATATTGTGTTCATTTTATTCAGCTATTTATTAATGGGCCTATATCCTCTTGCATATTTTTTTTTCTTGATACATTGCTTAAAGTCATTCTTATTCCCTCCACATCATGGGGCTGGCTTAAACTCATTATTTCCACGTCTTATTGCGCTTAACTTTTTCCTGTCCAATGTAATTGCACACTCAAATTGGTGAGCCATTCTGAGCCATGTTTATTTCTGATGCTCTAGTCCCAATTAAAATACCAGTAGCTTTTGCAACAATCATACAAAAACAAACAAACCAACAACAGAAAACAATTGCCAATGTTATAGTATCTATCAGGAATGGAAAGCTTTGGCACATTGGCTTGAGTTTATAAAGTCTCTAAGGTGACTATGCTTTGGACCTAATTGATTAATTCTAACAAACTTGCCCATTAATAGATAAGTGTATTATCATATTCAGAATGGACCCACTAAAGGTTTAAAAGATTAAAGAGCCTCTGTTAACAGAGATTAATAAATTATTCCAGAAGTGAACAGAAAACAAGCTCAGAGCTCTGTTGAACAGCACTAGTCTTTTTCATCTAACCCAACTCAGCTCTCTCCTGTATTTGTCAGAAATTCTAAACTGAGAATCCACTCTAGTTAGTGTACACAGAAAAGTACTTCCCAAGTCATAGATATTCAATTCATAGAATTGTTGGGAAGATTGAATCAACAGACTGAGCCATCAAAAATGAGCCTCCAAACCACAAAGCAAACTTGGGTCACCAAGAGAGGTGTTCACCTCTGCCATGATTTGACAGTTGACGTTTTTGGAAACTTCCTACCAAACCAAAAAGCTTCTTTCCAAGTCAAGAAGCCACCACAACAGTTGCTAGCTGCAGGAACATGCCTCCTAGATTATGTCTCTCTAAGAAGGATGTCATGAGGATTAGTCATCTAATTCTTAAAAAGCAACTGGCAAATCATAGGTCTCAGCAATCATGCTGTTATTGACTAATTGATCCCCACGCCTTATCCCCACCTTGCTGCTGACCCTCTATACAAAATACGCTTTTGCTCCCCAGCCTCACTTATATACATCCAGCCCTTAGTTTGTTTCTTTAAGACCATGGCCCTCAAATTTCATTTTGTATCATTTAGAAACAGTAATGGCAATAGCAGTAGAGATTCAAAGAACATGCCCTTGGGCTATGTTTTAGTTTTCCTAGGCTGCTCAAGCAAATGCCATGAAATGGGTCTGCTTAAACAATGGGAATTTATTAACTTAGTGTTTTGAGGTTAAAAGAAAATCCAAATCAAGGTGTCATCAGTCTGGTATTTTCTTCCTAAAGACTATGGCAATCTGGGACTGGCCGCTGGTAATCTTTTACTCCTCTGCCATATGGCAATGCACATGGCAGCAGCTACTGGTCATCCTCTTCTCTTCTATTGGCTTCAGCTTCTTGCTGCTCCCTCTGTGGCTTTCTCTTTGTGTCTGAATTTCACTCTGCTTATAAAAGACTCCAGTAATAGAATAAGACCCATCCTGACTGAGGTGGGCCACACCTTAACTGAAGTAGTAGCCTCATCAAAAGGTCTCCCTTACACTGGGTTCATACCCAAAGGAATGGCTTAATTTTAATAATATGTTTTTTCTGGAGTACATACAGCTTCAAACCACCACGGGCTCCAAGAAGACACTGTGACTTTTCAGTAGGTAGCAATCTTTTCTCTAGACTAAAGACAATAAATTCTGTATCCACATTATTGGATACAACCAAGATGGCACCCAACATGCAATTTTACGGATGAGCTATAAGTTCCAATATTAATTTAATCATGCACCTTAATAATTCTCCTGTGACACTTTTTAAAAGATAATTATAATATAACTGGTATTTTAAAATAATTTATTAAGGTATATCATTCATACATGAACATACATAAACTATAAGTGTTCAGTAAACATTGAGAATTACAAAACAAATATGCATAACATCATACAGGGCTCCCACACATCACCCCCCCACACACATTGTTGTGAAACATTTCTTAACAAACCATGAAAGAGCATCACCAAATTATTACTACTAACCATAGTCCGTATCTTCCTCTCCTATAGCTTTTTTTAAGGATTTATTTATTTATTTATTTATTTACTTTTACCCATTCTTTCCCCCACCCCCACCCCCATTTTTGCTGTTTCTGTGTCCATTCACTAGGCAAACTCTCTGTGTCGGTTTCCTGCCCTCTCTTTTCTCCTCCTGCCTTCACTGGGATTCAATCCTCAGAATCTCTGATGTGGAAAAGAAGCGTCCTACTGCCTGCGCCACCTTAGTTCCTGGTTTTTCAGTGCGTCTCATCTTGGCTTTCTTTGTGTCACTCTCCTGTTACATCATCATCTTACTGCGTGGCTCACAGGGCCTGGTGGCCCATGTGCCTTCTATATTATATTTTTCTTTTTTTTAAATTTTTACCAGGAGGTCCCGGAGATCAAACCTAGGTCCATCTATATGGGAGACGGACACAGAACCACCTGAGCCACATCTGTCCCCCTGCTATATCTTTTAAGGTTGATCAAAGATACCCAAAGTTACAGTCTTTTCCCATACAGGATGGTCTTATAATAGTTTATCACCGGTATTCTGAAAACCAAACCTTGAGAGAAAAAACTAGGTCTGGGGACACATGCATGGTTTCTAATATAGTGAATGTTTAGTCTACCCTGATTATCACAAAATCAGGTCAGCAAGAATATATAACTGGTATTTTAATGAACTTATAATCAGATAGTTCAAAGCAGGTTAGTTCTGTTTTAGAAATGAAAACATAAGAATGGGCCTGCATTATTTATCAAATACTACTAAGAAAGTCAAGGGTGAATGTATGAAACTCAACCTGCTAATCCTAGCATATTCTTTATCTGTGTGTTCATATCACCCCTTTGATGGTTACCATTAATGTAGAGAAATAGATCAGTCTTGTGAGAATAATTCTATTTGGTGTACATGATATCCAAACCCTGATATTATATCTAGAATGCCACCATTTTGCACAATTTAATTGTAGGAGAATATAGAAAATATTTCTAAAGAATACAGGAAATATTTCTTTTTGCCCTGTGAATTTTGAATTGCCTTAATATTATACATTGATAGCAATGTTTAAAAATATTTATTAAATCATCTGCAAAACTGGACGTTTCATATGTTGAACTATATGAAAAATTCCCAAATTTTAGTAAAAGAGCTTATGATTTTTTTTTTTTGGTCCCTAGCAGAGTATTTTTTTCCATAAAAGTGAAAGTAGCTATATAGTACGTATGTTATTGGGGAGACAATTTTCCCCAGGTCTTGAAATTTCTGACTCTTGAGGCAGAGTCTTTATTATCGAATTGCTACACATGGGGGGACAATGCTACACAATAGACTTGACTAAAAAGCTTAAGAATCCTGTGTTTGTCTGACTCAAGAGCAAGGCCAACGTCTTTTATTTACTCCTATGGTATAACTTGGGGCACAGACAAAACTCTTCCTAATCAAGGTAGAGTTCACCAGCAACCCACTGGAGCCAGATATTAAGTCAGCCAGATATCTGTCTCTATTTATTGAAAGAAAGGTAGTCTTGTTTAATTTTATTCCCTCATACACAATTCTTGAGAAGACATTAAAAAAAATACTGGACGGTGAGAGTGATTAGATTGTATTATTTATCCTACATATGCTATTTTACCCTGTTCAACACTGAATAGTCTAGACCTTTTTGGAATATATCTTTGTCATGAGCAGTGGTGTAATTCTCAAAGGAGAAAAATGAAGATGAAGTTGAGTAGCAGAGCAGGTTTCAAGCTACCAGCCAGGCCAACACGTGACATTGGCCTCTGTTTCCTAAGCACTGGTAGAACCAGAGAAACCAGAGAAAGCATGAAGTTCAGTGGCACAAGTAAATATGGGTTTTGTCTGACCAACGGTGTTATGAAAACAGAATTTCTGTTAGGGGAAAAGTGAATCTTTGGAGGTTGCCTTTGTTATGTCCAGTTCCTTGTTCTTAGGGTTGTTAAGCAGTAGCAAGATCAGCAGAAGGGTACTCAATCACTGTCATTTCTATCAGGCAAAGTATCATATGGCAGTGGAAAATCTTAATGTGCTTGTGTTCCCTAGGAGAACTTGAATAAGTTCCAGCAAATCTCCTTTCCTCACATTTCAGACTGCATATCAAGTCCCCACAATTTTATCCACATGGATAATATAGTATGAGCACCTTGAAAATTACGGATTCCCTTTTAAAATAAAGACTGTTTTAGAAAACAAATTTAACATTTTTCTCAGGAGCCTTTCAAACTGCCCTAGGTGGTTTACAAAAACAAATACATTGTGGTTGGGTTATGTAGAGCTAAAACCTAGATGTCGGTAATGAATAGCATTAAGGGCTTTCTCCTTCACTGTGTTTTTGCAGCATGCAGAACCAAACCGGCATGGTTTGGGACAGCTAGTACAACTCTTCAGGGTAACTCAGAATATTAGTGAACACTATGTTTGTTTATACAGTTCCTTTATCTAAAATCTAAGTCTCACCCAGGGCCATTAATTCTTATAGCATTCCATGTCGGAAGCAGGTGCTGCTCTGCTGGTGCTGGAGAAAGAGAAACATGGGTGTGTTTAGTGACCGCTCAGGTAAGGACTTTCTTGATGGCAATAGATACCTGGTAGCCACTGGGTCTTGACAAGAGGTTGGATACTGGCAGCCTTTGTACCCAATTTGTCCTACACATTTTCCTCGGCAACCACAATGCTGGCAACATTAGAGATCAGAAGGTTTCATGTAAAACCCCACTTTTGACTTCTTTCTATAAATAAAAATATCTAGTAGCAGTGAACTGTACTCCCACATGATAAAAATCAGCTGGATGTGGGTAGCCTTTGCTCCATTGGACGAGCATGCACTTCCTCACCTGTCCTGCTTTACTCCTTGCTGTTCCCTCCCTGCCCCTGAAGGCATTTGTGTTTGAGGCACCTTATCAGAAATCCTGTGATCTTAGAACCAACTGAAAGGTTGGTTTCTAATTAGAAGTCATGCTCACAGCCACTTTTCCACCTAAGTAGCCTATAAGCTCTTTGAGGTAGGAGCTGTGTCATCTTCACAGTTTAGATGCCAATGCTTAGGACAGAGCCTGCCCTGTAGCTACTGTGTTATCAACATTTGATGGATTAATGAAGGAATAAACAAATGAATGACTTAAAATGGCATTTGACTCAAGCTGTTAGCTGTTGGAGTTCTTTATGGCAGGAAACTCCCTCTTTAAATGGAAAACAAACTTGAGGGGTTCCCAGAATTGAATTTTGTCAAATTATTTTACATTTTCTATAAGGAAAAGTGCCTTATACAAAGGGTTCACTGTAATTGGGACTTCAACCACAGAGTCAAGGATGGTGATGATGGCATCGAACATAGCAAATATCTGTATAGGTAAAGCACAGTAAAATGTAGAATTAGGTCATAGTTTGCAAGAGCAGGATTTGGGGGTGAGAAATTCCACATGGGCTGCTGTCTTATTCTAGTCCACTCACTGTAAGCTTCTATTCTATTCTGGATGTTTTCTGCTATAAAACAGAAGAGTCAGTTGTAAATTGCTTTGTGAGAAGATACCTTACTTTATGAAACTTTCAGCATTGACCATTTTTATGGCAAAGATTAATGACAATTGGGATTTGTCATAGAGTTTCACTAAATGCTATCTGAATGTGAATCTGAATTTCAAGTGATGGGTAAATAAGAATTCTATTTGAAGAGATTGTGTAATTATTTTTATTTAAATAGATGTCACATGCAAAATTGTTATTTTTATTATAAAAAGAATGAATGAATATATTCTAATGTATAATATTCTAACAGCATAGAAAAATACACAGTAAAATCTGAAAACCCTTTCTTTATGACACCCTAACCTTTCAGGCTTCTTCCCACATATACATAAACACATGTGGGTTACTATCCCAGAGAGAGCCACCACTAACAATTTGATATACCAAAGATATATTTAAATATTTTTTTTCTATTTCCCTAACTCTAAAAACAGTTGTTCAGAATTGAATGAAATTTGAACAAAATCTGATTGAAAACTAAGGGAAACATGGATACAAATAGCAGTCCATGAAAATTTCTAATTATTTCCAAATAAAGTTACTGCTCCAAGTTTTGAATTTAAGTTGGTTTGTTCATTGGGAACCAAATAGATCTCAGATAACAGCTGACTGAAGGACTTCCCATTAACTCACTTGTAGCTGAAGTTCTTTCTCTTTCATTTCTGAGATCAGAATAAATCACCACAAGGCAAATTGATAAAGGTAGGCTGATGAGAGTTGAGACTACTATTTAAGTAGTTTAATGCTCTTTCTAAATGAAATGCTATTTCTGGCAACATGGTTAACTTATAAGAATTCCAATTTAAAGATGCTCAAGAAAACTAACCCTCCCCAAGACATCTAACAATCTCGAATGTAGTAGCAGGGGAATAAATCTTACGTATCCAATGAGAACATATACAAAATATATAGGGGCCAGCTGGATAGCCCAGTGGATAGGGCGCCGGCATACCACATGGGAGGCCCCGGGTTCGATTCCCGGGGACCTCTCCTAGCGGGCAGACCGCCTTGAGAATGGCAAGCCGCCATGGGTGGGCAGAGCTGCCGTGGGCAGGGCAGAAAGGTGCCACGGACAGGGCAAAGCCGCCATGGGCAGGGCAGGTCGCCCGCGAATGGAGCGCAGCCAGCCACCCGCGAACTGAGAGCCGGCCGTGAATGGAGGCAGAAGCCGCCCACAAGCGGGGAAAGCCGCGCCTGCGCAGTGACCAGTCTCAGTGCGTTGCCGCAGCGGGGGGGAAGGGAGATATGTAATAAAATAAATAAATCTTTAAAAAATAATAATAATAAAATAAAATAAAATATATATACAAGTTTTTTCTAAAATTGAATATATACACATGTATATAAGGATATTATTTTTTATTAATTAGTTACTATCTTATATTGTATCTTTTTTCTAATAATTTCCATTAATATATTTAGAGAACAATAATCATAATTGATAATTATCCAGTATATTAAAATTGTATATTAAACAAAAAAAATGAGAGCATAAACTCCCAATGTACCAATATTTACTTGATAATTGGAGAAATATTAAACCAATTACAGTAAGCATTAGAAAAATGGGAATTTGTGTACTGAAGAGAGAAGGGAGGCTGAGTAGATGATAAAATAGAAGTATATTTTCAGGGAATACTTAGGAAACTTGAAGAAAGCTGAAGCAAAATATATGGGCCATCTGGGATGTTATTTTTACCTCTTAGAGGAGGTCTGTCTAAATTTGTAGTGATGGGGCTAATAGAGCCAAAGCTAAGTATTATTTTAGGCTCTTTTCTGCTCAGGTATTTACTTGAAAAGGACTGATAAAGTTATATAATTTACACATAGGTGGCATTTAAAAACTGTGCGCCTAGAGTGTTTTTTAAAGTACATTATTCATTTATGTATTTATTTACTTTTCAAACATTTCCTGAACTTTTAGTATAACAAATGATATTCTAGCACCTGAAACTAAATAGTGAAAAGGCAAATTACTTTGTCCATAATGCTTACATTCTAGCTGGGCAGACAAAAATTAAATAAATAAAAAGTAGACAAATGCATAAATAAGCCACAGTTGATTTTCTTGGCTACAGTGTCTTAGTTACCCCGAGTCACCATAGAGATGTCAAGAACTGGGGCACAGAGCCTTCGCACTCTCTGTGTGGCATTGGGTAAGTACTCAGAGCTTTGTATGAATAAAGTGTTATGGGACTTCATTGATACAAGGATGATTTTCTGCCCTCATAAAACTTCTGGTCCCCTTATCTATAGAAAGAGGTTTGTACCAGATGACTTCAGGCCACTTCCTGGTCTAGTGTTCCAACCGGCTGCCATGTACAGAGGAAATGCACCCTTCCCTGTTTCTAGTTCTTTGCCTAGAGGGAGACCTGGCAGGGAAGACCCAACCAGTTTGTTAACACAGGAATAAATAAATACTGTAGGCAGGTATGGGAGACCAGAGAGCTGATATGAGATTAGGACTGAGAGAAAGATCCAGAAGCCAGTCAGATAATCGCAGGTCTCCTTGGCAGGAATCCTAAAGAAGGTATCAGTAACAAAGGTCAGAGAGGAGGCAAGATAAAGAGACTTAGGGTAGAACAGGGAAGTGTCTGTGAATACCAAGGACAGTCAATTTGCTTCTGTTTGATGTTTACTCTCTCCTGGCAGTGCTTTTCATGGGGTGTTTGATTTCATCTTAACATTCCTAACTCCCTTAGAGCTGCTCTATTTATAATTGCTTTATATATATATATTTTAGATTGTTCTTCTCACTTGTTTGGGTAGTTAATGATGTGCTTTACTGAGGTGAAAACAATGGTTTGGAACACTGACCTTGAACAAAACATGACCCAATGAACAAATCAACACCAAATCATGGCCCTGACTCAGTTTAGCACATAATTACTCAGAGTCTTCTACATGGTCTCTGTGCTGGGCAGACTCTGGGGATGTAAAGAAATGACAAGGCTCCTGCCCTTGGGGGCAATGAAGTCTGGAGTATTGCAATAACACCGTCAGAATGTAAAATCACATAGGTGCTATAGCCAAATGTTCTCAGAGCCAATATATGTTAGTGTCTTAAAACTCCTTCCAATAGACAATCCAGAAAGGGTTAGGGGATCAGCTTTTGTTTATCATGCTCAGGCAAGTAAATCTGGTATCTTTTAAATTGTATAGTCATGGACTGCAATTATCATGCTTTCTAATGACCTGGCTTAATATGACAAAATTAATAACCCAGCAGTTCTTTTTCACATTGCCATCTCAGTGTTTTGTATATATAAATTCTTATAGTTCTTGCTTCCCAGAGTCTATTATAGTGCCTGGTCCATAGAATACATGTTGAATTGTTGGAAAAGTAGAGTTCAGAAGATATTTTATGAGACATAATCCTGAAAATTTTATAAAAATTATTTAAAATTTGTATTATTTGAGATGAAAATTTTTATAGCTTCTAATTTTCCTCATAGTTTCATTGAAAAGATATAAAGTCCAGCATGTTGTAATATTGTAATAAAAATATGTACCATATTCTTTCTTTTTTTAATAACAAAAAACTAAGAATGCCAAATTCTACTTGTTCTGATAATATTCTTAGCCAGTGTGGTCTGAAGTTGGTTTTAAGTAAGGCACTTAATTTCTAACCCTATTAAAATTTGCAAACACTAGTTTGCCTAAGGCAGACAGAATCTTAATTTGAATTTTAAGTGGAAAGTTAATTGTTTTGTAAATTAATCAATAACATGGCTTAGCTCTATTTGCCTGGTTAATTACTTTTCCCTGTCCTGTTAACTCCAACTTTACAAGGAAAAAATCATTTCTTGTGATCACTTATTCATTGTTTGTTTAGAAGGACTTGTGTGAGTGTGTGTGAGTGTGTGTGTGTGTTCTATATGTATGTGGTCTTTTCACTCATAAATTTCTGCTTTTGTGCAATGTTTTTTGCTATAGGAAATGGAAAAACATTATCTCTCTTTGTCCTGCTCCAGAAAACACCTCTTGCTCTACCAACAGGTAGACACTACAAGAGATAATGCTACAAAATGATGCAGTAAGTCAGTTGGGTATAGAGCTGGGTCTCTAATGATTTATAGTACATAGTGGGTCAAGAGTATGACCTTGGGATTCAGACAGACTTGGGTTCCTTCACTGGCCTTTCCACATTAGTCATATGACCTTGGACTGGTTATTTAAGCTTCGTAAGTCTCAGTTTCCTCCAGTAAAATTGATGTAATAATTGTACTGGTCTAATAAGGTTGTTGGGGAGATCAAATCATATAATTAATTGATCAGTTAGCTAATTAGTTAATTATCATATCACCTAATTTAAATTAGTAATATGACATAATAATTATTGAGTACTTTAGGATTAGAATAATATTATTAAGTACTATTTATGAAAATGTACTATATTAAGCATATGTAGCCATATTACAAATATTTTCCTACATACTTTTCCTTTTGGCTTCCTTTTGGTAATTAACCTTACTTAAACCTGATATGAATCACTGTGATTTCAAAATAAAATTATGAGAAATGCTCTTTTTT
>PVKH010022311.1:0-14126 GCA_004027955.1 Chaetophractus vellerosus
CCATGTGCTGTATTGGCACCCTATCCACTGGGCTATACAGCCGGCCCCGAATTGACATCTTAATGATATTCAGTCTTCCAATCCATGAGCAAGGAATGTTCTTCCAATTATTTAGGTCTCTTAAAAAAAAATTTAACAATGCATTGTAGTTTTCTGAATACAAGTGCTTTATATCATTGGTTAAGTTTATTCCTAAATATTTGATTCTTTTAGTCGCTATTATAAGTGGATTTTTTTTTCCTGACTTCCTCCTCAGATTGCGCATTACTGGTGTCATTTGAAGTCTATTTCATCTGGCATAAATATAGCTACTCTGACGGGAGTTTTTTTTGTTGTTCTTTTGTTTGTTTGTTTTTGGTTACTGCATGCATGGAATATCTTTTCCAGTCTTTCACTTTCTATATATTGGTATCCTTGGGTCTAAGGTGAGTCTCTTGCAGATAGCATATAGGTGGCTCATATTTTCTTATCCATTCTGCCAGCCTATGTCTTTTAATTGGGGAGTTTAATCCATCAACATTCAATGTTATTACTATAAAGGAAGTACTTATTTCACCCATTTTGACTTTTGGGTTTTATCTGTCATATTTTATTTTCACCACTTTTTTGAGACTTTTAGTTACTTTTACTGATATAATCTTCATTTCTAGACTCTCTTCCAAGCTCCTCTCTCCTATATTTCTTTTCAGACTGTATCAGATCTCTTAGTATTTCCTGCAAAGCCAGTCTCTTGGTTACAAACTCTTTCAGTTTCTGTTTATCTGTGAATATTCTAAACTCACCTTCATTTTTGAAAGGCAATCTTTCCAGATATAAGATTCTTGGCTAGAAGTTTTTATCTTGCAGTATCTTAAATATATCATACCACTGTCTTCTTGCCTCCATGGTTTCTGAAGAGAAATAGTCACTGAATCATATTGGGTATCCCTTATGTGTTATTCATTTCTTTTTTCTTGTTGCTCTCAGAATTCTCTCTTTGTCTTTGGCATTTGACATTCTGATTAGTATGTGTCTCCCCGGTAGACTTCTGACTATTCAGTCTGTGCCAGCCGAATGTACTCGCAGTTACCTGGAGAGGCTGGTAAAGGTCCTACCAGCTTCCTCCCTGCCAGAGGAGGGGATGAAGCCTGGGCTAGGGCTGCAGGTCGATCTGGGTGGAAGGAAGCCAATCCCAACCACCATCACTGTGGTTTTCAATCAGCCTGGCTTCCCCTAATGCAGAGTCAAAATGGCTGCTACTGGCTTCTTTCCCACTTGGACAGGTTCAAACTTTTGCTGTTCTTAGGGTTATTCTTCAGCCAGCCAAATTTACTAATCGTAGCTGAAGTCAGTGGCCAACTGTCTCTTCCTCCCCCGTTTTTGGGAAATGGAGCTTCCAACTCCAGCCACAGAATAGCTCCTGAAGTGGATGGTGCCAGCAGTGGAGGATGAGCACCAGCCTCTAGGGAGTGGAGTGCTCTGCTCACGAATCTTCTCTGCAGATGGGCAGTCTCCTTCCATTTTTCAAAGATATTGTAGGATGCCCCTCTGGTCTCTTGGAGCCCCCAAACAGGTGCTTTAGATAGCTCTGGATGACTAACTGCCCTGTAGCACAGACTGACTCTAGGAGCTCCTTACTCTGCTGCCATCTTGCTGGTTGTCCCCCCATGGGGTACAATTTTAATTTTCAGTAGTTTATTAACTCCTCTAAACACATCATTACATGTAATTGTCACTGTGTTCTAAATATCTAAATATTAGGTTTGTGGCCATTGTAGATCAGAAAGGGAAATATTTGTAAGTCAGGCTCTTATGAGCAGTGTTAAGAACTATACAAAATTCTGATGCACGTATTAAGCAATATAGTAATGAGGCTACAGTTTTTGAGACAAATGCCAAGGCTCTGTCTCAGTGGCATTAATATAAGTTCTTTATTCATGCTGTAGAATTGGGTCCCATCTTTAGGAGATGCTTAGATTTTAACATAAAATGATTTATGAGGCGATGGGTTTAATCAAGGAAGGACTGGCATCATTAGATACTAATAGAACGGATATGGAGGTATATTGTAAGGCAAGGGAGTTAAGTCTGTTATATGTTGGATGAAGGGTTTATAGAATAAGCATGGGGATTTTCAGAATCTGAAAATTGGTGTCTTTGAAAACTATCTTCCTTACAGAATGACCAAGAAACAAACAAACAAGCCCACTTCTGGCTTTGGAATGTGTGGTCATTTTTACTTCTGCAGGTTTGTATAATAAAAGCATCTATGCAGGCATGCATTGATGTGAAGAAAAAGTCCCAATGATTTACAAAGATATTTTAAAGAGATTTGTTTTGTTTTGTTTGAGAGTTCTGTTTTCCCGCTGTGGAAGTTAGAACATGGGTGGTCCCCTAAGGAAAACATGATCTTAAGAATATAAAAACTGATTATCCTCTCATCAGGGCTTAGAGGGAAAGAGAAAGCAGTAGACTTTTTTCTAGTTAGGGTAGGGCAGCTTTTCGTATTCACCTGGAACCCATAGAGTTGCTTCAATTAGTCACCAGAGGCCAGCACCAAACCTCTTACCAACTGTCTAAAAAACATATGTATGGCCCACACAGCCCAGAAGCAGCTGCAGGCATTTCTGAATTATGCACTGTGGCTTTAAAGTGCTCTGCTTCTTGCTTTCTACGGCAGCCCCAGTGAGGATGAAAAAGTACCTTTTTGTAATACATACCATGATGTGCATAACGTTTTCTCTTCAGTCCCTGCATTGTAGAAAGCCTGTTTTCTGTGATAGCATACAATGTAAGTGAGCTGTGGAATAACAAAAAGCATTTCCGGAACCCCTGAATTACTATTAATGGCTCCCTGGGCATTGCCTAACCTGGCTACTGCCCTAATAACTGCAAGTTTCCCCAGTGAGAGTGGGGGTGCACTTTGTTGTCTAAGGACAGACGCAGTGAGCAGTGGGATTTGTTACTAAGCTTAAACCATCAAGGTAGTTTTCACCAGTGATGTCCTTTCTGTGCCTTGCCAGGCAGGCAGTGAGAAAAAGCAAAGCAAAAAATGGTGCTGTTTTTCTGCCTTGCTTGTAGCTTGTTCCTCCTGGGTGAGCATCCAACCCTGCTACTTTTCTTTTATGTATAATATCAATATCATTAAAAAATGAACAGACATGTATACCTAGCCATTCAGGAATTTAAGCATCATGCAATTCCATATTGCAGTTATAGTTAGGTAATTAATAAATTTGAGAACTAATTACAGGCCAAACAACATATTGTAGTCTTGTTGAAATCACAAAGAATAATGGTCCTGGACCTGAAAAGAATCATGATCTAGTAAATAATTCTTTCTTCAGTATATGACCCTATTGCCTAAAGTGACATAAATTAGATTCGTCCAATATTTCTTGAGCATCTACTATGTGTCAGCAAGGGCTAGACTCTAGGCATCCAAAATAAATGTTGCTGTCTTCTAGATGCCCGTGATCTAGTAGAGGAAAGAGCAAGTTACATAATTAGCACTGCTGGATGACAGAGGGGCAAATGGCCTGAGTTCAAGACAAGATCATATAGGAATAGGGGGTGGATGATTAAAATTATACATGGAGCTTTTGGGAAGACACCTGGATAAGGCGAAGTATGAGCTTGACTTGAAAGGAAATATAAGACTTGGGCCTGGTGTTAAAGAGCATTCCAGGTAATATAAAGACAAACCATATCAAAAGGACAAAATTGGTGGAAATATACTTTACACAAGACTAGAAATCATCCTGGACAGCTGCCTGAAGCCCGTAAGATGTAGAGGTTATTTTTATTCTTATTTTTTAAAAGGGTAGTTCTTGTTGTCGTGATACTTATAGTCTAGCTGGAGAATGAGAGCACCCATTTCGCAGGATCATATCTATTTATATATATTTTGTTGTAACGAAGGGGACTTGGCTTTTAAAGCATATGACAATTTGATCTACCCTATCTACTTCTTAGAGATTTTGTGAGCATAAAGAAGAATATCCTTGGTATAACTTTATAAGTTCTAAAACTTTAATTAAATGTCAATACTCTGTAATGATTTAAGGGGATGTATAAGTATGACTTGTCCCTAAATATCACCCCAGTGACTTTCCAACAACCCAAAGAGGCTGCATTGGGTAGAAAAGACAACATTGTTTACTTGGACTTGACTGGCGGTGACGACAGACTGTCAATAATGATTCCGTCCCTTTGGAAGGCAAGATAGCACCGTATATCACCATTCTGCGGAGGTGGGGACTTGTTTTTTCAGCTAACAACCAAGAAATCCAGGAGTCTGCCTCTCAGATGGGGAGTCCCAGCTCTGCCTCCATCCGCAGGGCAAGGAAAGTTAGGACAGTCCTAACCACATATCAGCGGTGGCAACCATGGAAGCAGCAGCTACACTAATGGCCAACAATCCCATGTTTGTGTAGATGGCTGTACTTGAGCCATGGGTTTTTGCTGATTGTCGGGGTATTCTCTGATGCTATCCCTCAGTCCCCTTCCGGTGAGTTCAGACTGAGCAGCCGTGATCAGTAAGGTCTCTAAGATGTGGGATTATAAAGGGGAGGAAACCAGGGAGTAGATGGGGAAAAATGCAGTGAGGAGGGACTTAAAGGTCAATCTTAACTTATTGTGTAAAAGACTGGTCCTTATTGTGTAGTCTACATGAGCTGGTATCCTGGGAAGTTCCAAATCCCTTCCTCATTCACTCTCCACATTTTATTTTTAAAAAACAGATCACTTTTCCTTGTTTCGCATGCGCATCATTCTAAATAATGGGTACATCTTTTTAGCTCTTACACAACTCTGAGAAGCATTGTGTTTGATCTCTTGGACAAATCACATAATTTTCTGTGGCTCCTCATATATCAGACACTTTAAATATTTGCATTCTTTTCTGAATGCTGTAATACATCTCTCTCTTTTGAGAGAAGGGACCAATGTGGTATCTCTCCATCTAAAATCAATAATTATCATCTGCTGGCTCTTACTCTAACTGACCAGTTTCTCTAACTGACAGTTGCCAAAGTCTGGGAAAGGAGTTGGGGCATGAAGAGTTGGGCTGTTCTCTCATACTTACAGCTCATTCAAAGACCCAGTAGGTTCCAAGTATGTGGGAAATGTCAGTATGTCTCTGTACATTGCCATATCTTCCTACTCTTTAGGCAGAATTTATCGAATTTGATGCATTAGTGCCCAAAGAGAATGGATAAAGAAGCCAATGAGATGGGCAAACATACTTCATTTACCAAATTTGTAATACCGAAGCCTGGTGAATACTATTTCAAATGTCATCCAACTGCCTTTCTCCCAAGTTTAAAACAACCCACAGATATTCAGGTAATTGGAAATTCCAATTATTCCAATTGGATTTGTGCAGAACAGAAGGTCTCTAAAAGCTAACAGAAATCTTTCTATTTGTGCATGTTAAAAGATTTTGCATTTTCTCCTTTTCCATGGAGGTATATGTATTTTAAATACTAAAGGATTAAGAAGCTTAACAAAAAGATTGCCCAGGGCTGACCTGAATAGATAAATAAAAATGCTAATCTGAGAGAAGAAAGTTTGAATTAGAAATGAGATAATTAGAAATGAAGCTATAATGGAAAAAATAGGTAGATAAGGAAGGAAGATTTAGGTCTACTAACTGGCAGGGTCTTAATAAGTTTCCATAGTAGCTCATTGATCAACTTGGTGACTACAAATTGTGTATTCTTAGTGGAAACTGGGAAGTCTATCAGTAATACATTGTAAAGTAGAAAAGCAAACCAGCACTCTTCTTGCTACAATATAATGGGGCCAATGAACAGTGAACCATGACAGTAAAAACCATATTTTGTAATTAACGAATGAATGAATAG
This sequence comes from Chaetophractus vellerosus, assembly GCA_004027955.1. Lineage (NCBI taxonomy): Eukaryota > Metazoa > Chordata > Mammalia > Cingulata > Chlamyphoridae > Chaetophractus > Chaetophractus vellerosus. The sequence goes on from PVKH010022311.1 coordinate 5,847, forward strand.
CATGGCCTTTAAATGACCCCAATGTCTTTATCACTTTCATAGCTCTTTACATCCATGCTCTTGGTCTTGTTCATTTTTCACACTATTTCCATGAATATTAGTCTGTGTTGCATAATTTGCATACAGGAGGAGGCTATCCTGCAGCAAAGAAATATGGGAAACAATTCCTATTCTCTGACATGACTCCTTCTGCATGAGGTCCTAGGAGCAAATTGGGAACTATAATTTCTTTCAAATGGATTTACATCCATTTTGGTGTATATCTAGAGAGAAAGATGTATATGTAGAGAGACAGATGTATAGATATTTAGATATATATACATATACATCTATATTATTTCAATATGCCAACTTTGTGATTAGTCCATCTAGTAAGAATGGGATATTTTTGGTATTATAAAATAGTCCATCTAGCAGGAATGGGATATTTTTGGTATTATAAGATTGCTATAATTCATGTTGAAAAGTGCGACAGATTTTTAAAGAATATTTCTACTACCCTAAAAAATATCTTTCTCTTATTCTTTCTCACTTGAAATAGGGGGTTTTCTTCTTTTAACTTCTTTCAGCCTTACTTTTTTGTTCCAAGCTACTTAGATAGAGACCCTAAAAACGAACTCTTTTCTCTGTCACAATGGGGGACAATTTATTTTCTTATGAATGTATTTTCAAAAGCTTTAAAAAATGAATTCTTTTCCAAAAATACTTAAAAGCCTCCCAAGGGTTTTGAGTCCTCTCTGGCTATACAAGAGTCACATGAATTTGGATGGATGTCTTGCATTTGACTTACTAAAATGTTGATCCAAAAATAACCATTAACATTTTTCTACCCCTCCTGGTTGACTCACTCTTGGTACCAAAACACTTCCCTGTCCAAGTTTGGCCTTTTTTCACCTACCCAAAGTGACTTGTCTTCTAAAGAAGATGTCCAGATGGCATATTCTGCCTGCCTTCCTATACCTTTCACAGGGAAGCTGTGAGAATGAGACAATATCAATGAAGTATCTTGAGATCTCTGTGAGAAAAGAAATCTATAAGTGAAAGACATCATTGTTATTATAAATGGAATTAACATAGATGCCAGGGAGGTAATTCTAGAATCCAGATCATTTTTCAGACATTGCTGTGTCCTTTCCCTACCACCAAACATGACCAAACAAAGAGAAAACTCTCTCTGTTTAACCACCAAAGTGGGTCTAGGGAAAACTAAAACATTTGTTCTTTGGATATTATATTATTACAGAGTCAATAGATTTCCCCAACTGGCTGTATATAAATGAACATTTACTTTTGACAGGTGGTTCAATATGTTTCTTGCCGTCCAGCCAACATACAGTAATGAATGAAATTAGAGAGCAGGCAATTTCTGTCAGCAGGAATATATAATTATAATGTATTTACTGAGTGTATACCTGGGAGCTCTATTAAATTACTATGTAATTAAAAGGCAGTTTGTCCTTTATTCAAGCTGCTACTTTTCCGAGCATATGTGGACGATTTCTATAACAGTTAAAGGAATCCCAATATTTTATAGAGCAGTTCAGAACACTGATGAATAACTTCAATGTAAGTGGATGCAAGTTGCTTGCATTAACCATTCATCGTTTTTCAATTAATTCCCATTTTACTTCTATTTCAATATTTCAGGCAAAGGAAGATATTGCTTTTTCAGGTGGCCAAACAGTTAGAGCTGGCTTATAAAGTAAATAGTTTATCAAATCCTTCCCTTCCCCATTTATCATTTAGGAGAAAGAATGCAGTGTCTTTTGAAAAACGTGTTCCTGAAAATGCCAGGCTTCTAGTCTTCGTTGAAGTCTGTTCCATTTCAGAGATTCCAGTTCAGTGGTAAAAGCATAATAGCAACGTCTCAGATTTATTCTGTATTTAAATAAAGAGATATTAAAGGGAGAAATAATGGATAGTGGCAAAAGGGCATTCGGTAGTGAAATATAACTATAATTATCAATTTTTTTCCCCATTCTTGGTCTTTGGTTACTACCTACCATAGGGCAAAGATTGGAAAGATTCTTGTTGACTGTGTTTCAAGGTGTTTATGACTAAGGCCAATGTATTTCAAATGGAGATGCTTAAACAGTCCAAATTCCAAGTCACCCTAGAAAATATTAGGGGGAAACAAATGGTTGCGGCAGAAATTTGCAATTCAAATATCAGCCATTTTCTCTTCTGTGAAGCAAACTGTTTGCTCCCTTCAGAGGAAACCTCTTCTCATGCTGTGAGTACCAGCCACACAGAATAAGGTTGAAGTAGGTGTTAATTGTTATATTATATCACTATCATTTTTCATATAATTTTATCCATGCTTTTCAATGTTTTAAAATATTTTGGACTTATTTTTAATACCTGGAACCTTTTCCCTACTCTTGCAGTTCTGGCTGTTAAGGTCCTGCATGTAATAAAATAGTTGTTAACATTTATTGGTTATTGTTTCTTTTTGTCTCTTCTGCACTTACAATTGGGCCTATAGCAGGAGTATAGCTCAGTCAAATTTCCTTTTGGGGATTTGATTGTTTTTCCTTCAAAAGAGTTTTAAGATTTGCATTATTTTGTTTTCCCATCAAAGCATATTGAAAATGCCACATATAGCAACACTGCAGTACCCCAAGTCATCCGAGTAAACGTGAGTTCTGTCACCTTAAAAACCCTTATTGATGAATGCAAACACAGGGGAAACAATTGAGGATCCTTTCCTAGTTCCACAAAAGAGAACCACAGGGGTACCCTGAAATTCTGCACTTGAGCTGGAATTTATTTTCCAGGCATCTTCCAGGATTCATCCTGTGATGAAAATCAATTTGTCTGGTGCAAAGAAACTTTGGCAGGGAGGAAAATAAGTGCTATATAGGAGATGGAAATATCAGACAGCAGATCATTTCTATGACTCTAATAAAAGTTTGAAAAGTGAAAAAATGAAGGGAACTGGGTACAATGGAACATGTATTGGACCCAACACAAAATTGATAGATTACTTCTCTGAATTAACAGGTTGCTCTGGGATTATGTAGATTCAGTATAAGTAGATTATAAGTGAGAGGCATGCCTTACCTCTGTCCCCAACATAGAAACAATGTAGTACATGCACTCGCACACATATATGCGCAGACACTTGGCTCTTTTCTACCAAAATATAATTTGTATTTAGAATAGTGTTTGAACATTTGGGGAAAATATCAAATAATGACATTTTTGTTTTCTTTATAATTGGGCTCCAATGAGCAGGCCATAAATAAAACACCGAACTGAGTAATTCAAATATAATCTTTTAGATTTTAACCTATTTATATGTATTTTTCTCTCCTAAAATTTCTCCCTCCCCCTCTCCTTCTTACTGTTCTGTATTTGTTGTCTCAGACATGGGACAGAATGTAGAAAATGTATGGATATCTCCTGACTTTGGGTTCTGAAAGCCTATAAACAGAGCTCCAGGACCTTGGTAAAATTATGGCGAGAAACATAGAGAAGAAAGGATTACACTATCTTAGACAGGAAATAGGCTCCGTCAGCTTTTGAAGCCAACAAAGGGAAGTAAAGCAGGGGAAGATGCTGATGTAGTAAAGAAAAAGGGACTCTTCCCCTTTCTCACACAAAGCCCCTGAAAAGTAGAGAGCACCACAGAAAGCCTTCAAGGGATTCCTACCTCCCTGGTATGACAGTCACAATAGACATAATCCCAGTAACCCAACATGGGCAAGAAGACATCAGAGAGAACTGGTAGACCTTAAGAGGCCGTGAAGTCAAGTATTGCCAAGAAAGACACTGGCAATCTGCTCAGACCAATTACTAGAAAATGCAGATTCTCATTTGTCACATCTTGCCACTATGTATCCTTCCAAGTAATTTGATATAATACTAGAAGAACCCTGAAAAGATCATGGTTCAACTCTCCTGTCAGCCCCCATTCCCCTATTCCCAGTAGATGGAGGCTTGAGATTGAAATTATTTTGTTTTTGTAGAACTCAGTATAATATGTACTATATACTTAACATTGTAGATTCTTGATTTTGTATTTATGAGTTTGATTCTTAAATGACAGGTTCCTCAATTGCATTCCCAGGAAAGGAGAAGCATCAGACAAGGACGTGCTTGCAGGCAGTTTGTTTGAAAGGTCATCCCAGCAAGCCAGAGAAGGAAAAGGGAATATGAGAAAGAAAAGGAGAAAAACAAAACAAAACATATGAAATTGTGTTATTGTGGTTCCTGTTTGATTATGCGAGTATGTCTGAAAAGCCTGGCAAAGCCTCTAAGAAGTGTCCACTGGCTCCCATTCTCCACTGGTTGAGGGTAGCACCTGGCAACATTAACACTCCCTCATGTCTGCACTACTTTTTTACAAGGGCTGATTGTGAGTTTGCAGAGGGTCCAGAAGCAGAAAAGCAGAGAAAGACAAAAATATGTACATTTTAAGCTGGGTGCTGTCAGCATGAATGGAAATATCCACCAGAGCTGCAACAAAAATCAGAGGTGACCCAAGCTAAAAGGATAAGGAGCATAAAAAGTATCTGCAACAGCCCAAGCCTCTCATGGCTCAGATCCACTTTTGTCCACCATTATGTCTGTCTCTTATGGATTCTTGAAGACAGTGGCCAGGTAAAATCTCTATAAAAGTCTTAAATTAAAAGCCCTAATGGAACAAGCTATAGTCCCCACAGCTGCAACTGGTATTGAGACCATGTATACTCATCATTTAGATACTCCACCATTGATTCTACATTCCAGTACCTTTGCCAGCCCTATAGCTGTTATATATTGCTTGCTTGTAGAAATGCCTCAGCCCTCATTCCCAGAGATTTGAGCTCTGGTCTGCCTTGCTTTACTGGGCTGTCATTGTAGAGAAGGTGTCCGTTCTAATAAGGATTGATAACTGTCCCCTCCAGAGTGGAAGGGATCCAATACCTTCAACTTACAACCATCAGGCTGTTCTCAAGGAATTTTACCATAATGAGGTTTCAGAATTGGATTGTGCTGCTAGTCTTTCTGGCATGTAGCAGTTTTGGTACCTAGATCAGCTTTAGTGAAGGGACCTTTGCTGTTGGGACTATGCACAGACTCCAACTTTGTGTGAGCCTATTGCACAAGCAGAGGAGTGACAGAACAAAGAGGCCGCTGGCATCCATTGGATGACTCATTCTGCCCGCCTGTTATTGAGTGCCTTCTTAGCAGCAAGTCATCTCTGATGTTCACTGATATGATCCACAAATACCCACACATCTTGTACCCACACCAGCAGAGGTTCATACTTATGAATCTATGCCTTGGGTTTGATTTTCAAAAAACTTTCCCACTCTCCAGACCAAACAGTCAAGTATTTGCAAATTCCAGGAGTCTATATACATTCTTACTTCACGCCCTTTCTGCCTCTGAACAATGTGGACAAGCAAGTGTACTTCCAGTGTACTTCTAGAAGGTACGCACTAAGAGAAGTCCCTCCCCACTACTTTTTAGGACAATCTTCGAGTGGCAGAGTAATATTTTCACTTTGCACCGATGTATCTGCACAAGACACTGCACAGTAGCCTGATTGTAGAGAATACTGCACAAGACCTTGCCATGACCATTGGTGCAACGTAGATAACAAGCACAGCCATGATTGTGGATATCACTAATCATTTGTCATCCAAAGCAATCCTTCTGGTGTTTTTAAGTGCCATATAAAAGCTTTGAGTGCTGTAGCGCTTCAGAGTTCTCTTTGTCACGATCGAGTTAGTTTTAGGGACATGCATGTGGTCCTACCTACCATGGTAATTCTTAATCTGTGGGTCAGGGAATGAATGTGAGGTCCTGGCAGGGGCTTAGGATATCAATTCCAATGATGCTCCCACCAATATTGGACAAAGTGTTAAAAAACTGTTTGAAGGCATTGGTGAAGAATCAAAGCAGGCAAAAAAAACTGAGGGATGTGATTCTTGCAGAAACAAAAGTACAATAGGTAAATTCCACATTCTCCTGGCTTCTCCCCTGAGGAGAATTGTGCCATGAAAATCATCGGGTTTTCATATCATAGCATGGGGAACAAAGTCCAGCAAAAAGTAGCAGTCTTACCAGAGAGGGGAAAAGGAGTTTGATGTTTGGAGCTGTCAGAAAAGCTAGAAACTGTGGGGAGAAATGCCAGAGAAGAGGAAATCATAAAGGGAGGAGACCCAAACTCTGCCTAAAAGTTCACATTCAATCACTTGCTGACTCTTAAACTGAACATGTGCAGATAAAGACTCCAAGCAGTGACTGATAAACTTGGTAAAGATTTAAACAGATGAGATCAGGTGCATTCAGGGTGGTATGGCTGTACTGGAGCAGGCTTCTAGGGAAGGCGTGAGTGATCATTTTGTCATAATGTGTTATACATAATGAGTGGGAAGGAGTTGGTTTTCCATACTTGGGCAGTCGGATTTGTTCACAAATAGAGAGGCAGAGTCTCTTGAGAGCATGGGCGGTTCCTAATAGGGGAGGACAAACTAGTGTGTCAAGACCTCAGGGTTGTTTCATGGAACTATTAATTTTGTCATTCAAGGAGTGAAGCCAGGGGGTTACCGTGGGCCGCAAGGGGAAGGGGAGGGAGGAATAGAATAGATAGAACAGGGGTATTTTATGGGCAATGGAAGTGTTATACATGATCTTGCAACACAGGCCATGTTAAATATCATCAAAATTTATAAAAGTGTACAGTCTAAAATGTAAACCATAATGTAAACCATTGACCATGTTTAGTAGCTATGTTTTGCTATGTGTAAATCAGTTATAACAAAGGTACTATCCACATATAAAAAAGTATTAATACGGGAAGGAGGAAAAGGGGAGGATGCTGGGTATATGAGAGTCCCCTGTATTCTGAATGTGACTTTACCGTAACCTAAAACTTATTTGAAAACAAAATGAAAATTGTAAGACACTGGGGAATAAATGGAAGAAAATGCCACTGTACAGACAGGTCACTAGATATTACAGTGATGAAAGGCAAAATGTCAAAAAAAATTTTTTAATATTTTTCATTATTTTTTAATACCCCAATCTTCTAATTTTATTTTATTTTTAGTTTTTTAAAATTTGTATGTATTATATTTCTTATATTTAAACTTATTATTATTTCATTTTCCTTAATTGTATTTGGCTACTTTAATGGCTTCAGTTTTTAAGGAACTTTGGATCACAGAAGGGTTACAACTGGAGCAGGGGAAGATCACTGGTTTGGGGTGTCGGTGATAAGTGATACATGGGAGGTAGTTCAACTAGGCATATATATAAGGTATATAAAAATGCTCAAATATTCATAGGGCATTGTCACAGTGGGTGGAGACTCACACAATAATAGAGAGAATATTGATTTCCCATCCTGGAGCCTCTGCCTCATTTTCTAATGGAGCAGCAACAGTCCCCCAAGTGCAGGGGCAATGGCTGGTGAAGGAGGATGATCCACTTATGGGCCTTTGATATTGATGTCTATGCTTGTGAGCCCTTGCTCTTGAAATGGAAACTTAGCCTAGTGTTATGAGGTGCCAAAGAGTTGCCTCCTGAGCTCCTCCTTGTTGCTCAAATGTGGCCTCTCTCTATGCAAACTCAGCATTTAAATGCATTACCTTCCACCCAGTGTGGGACATGACTCCAGGAGATGAGCCTCCCTGGCACTGAGGGATTACTACCAAGCACCAACTAGCAATGCAACTGGAAAAGACCTCGAATAAAAGGAGGAAAAGGTAAAGACAAATGAGTTTATATGGCTAAGAGACTTCAAAGTGAGTCAGGAGGTCATCCCAGAGGTAATGCTTATATGCCTCTCAGCAGGATCTCATAGACTGCCAAAGTGGATGCTACCCCAAATAGTGGGGCTCCTGAGGGCTCGGGAGACACCCAGGTCCTATGGTCAGGGCTAATAGCTCTGGAGTTTGGTGCCTTGCCAGTGGGCCCTACTTTGGAGTTTGTGCTCCTGAAAGTGACAAAGTTGGACTCAATTATGTCTTCCCTACACATGATTCATCTGTCCCTTCTATTTAAACCTATACTTGGTGCTGGAGTTTGTAGGTGTACGTCCAAGAGACATGAGTCTTTGGGCTGTCCATGTGCCAGCTGGGCCCAGAGCCTTGGTGCAGTTGCAACACCTACTCTACAGCTCATTGGACTCACCCAGGATAACTAACAAGGAGATGATGATGGGGGCCGGCTCGATAGCCCAGTGGATAGGGTGCCGGTATACCACATGGGAGGCCCTGGGTTCGGTTCCCGGGGACCTCTCCTAGCGGGCAGACCACCTGGAGAATGGCAAGCCGCCATGGG
>PVKH010022312.1:0-14117 GCA_004027955.1 Chaetophractus vellerosus
CTTTGGGGAATTCTAGTAACCCATTACATTCTCCTGAGGAAGGATGTAGGTTCAAATATTCACGAAGGAGGGAATACAGGGGGCTACATGGAGAGGCCATATCCTCAGTGCTTGCAACAGCCATGAAGCTGGGAACACTTTCCTGGCATAAGCCCATTGCCCTCAAAGGAAATCCTAAAGTAGAGAAACCCGTTCTATTTTACCATGACTAACAGAAGAGGATTGACATATATCCCCAAACAAAAGTAGTATAAGAAAAGGAGTATCCAAAGCACCTGCTGAGACAATGAAGCTGTATCAGGAAAAAAAAAATACAGACACAAAGCAACTGACTACTGCAATCTCATATTTTGAAATGAGATAAAATAAATTAAGAAAATGAGAGAAGCTATGAAAGAATAGCATAACTAAAACATAGAACACAGGAGGATGTGAAAACAGAGCTGACAGAGCTCATGGGCTACCAATCAGGAGTCAAGGAGCATAGAGATAAGAGGTAGGGACACTGGAGACAAATGCCCAGATGTCTCCATTTTGTACATAACTTGGTTCTCACTTAGGGAACAAGTAACAGCTATGTTTTCGAGCTAATTAAAACTTCCAAGGCTCTGTCCTTGGACTTGCACCTGCCCACAGTGCTCCCCTAATTACATTCTTCTGTATCATCCCCTAGGTTTCCTTCTTAGTCTCAAATACTCTGCTTGACACCCTCTGAACCATCCTCTGTGTATATATGTAGTATTATTAGTTACCCACCAAGCCCATGGTATCCACATCACAAAGAATGAAAGTCCTAACTTTGGCATCCTTGTCATTTCTCTCACAAACCCTCCACGTGACCCCAAGCTGTAAGTCATTCAGACACTAACTATAGGAGTGTCACTTGGCCCAGTTTCTCTTAGCAAACAAACATGGGATAGATGGAAAAAATGAGACCTGGTGGTGACAACTTCTTTGCAGAGGATGTGGATTTTAAAAATAGGGTCAGAAAATTTCTCTCTTGTGTATGTTGAATTGACCTTAAGTAAACAATAATTAGAAGACATGCATTTAATTTCCTTTGAGGGAATAATTGAATTCTAAATATAGTAACATATTTAGCTATTTATGCTATGTCAATGACAATGGAAGAGAGAGAGAGAGGTGGCATTATGAAATTCCAATCACACTAGTAATTCAAGTAATTCTCTCCTTGAGATCTCCTTTTTCTCTCCACTGTATGGTTTCTCAACAACCTGGCTGTCACAAAGCAGAACACTCCATTCCCAAAAATGTTGTAGCAAGCTAAAAAGATTAGGAGAAAACAATGGAAAAAATTTTAAGCAAACAAGAAATAATGTCATCATCTTCCTTTTTAAACAAGAAATATCAGATTATAGAAATCTTAATTCCCTTACCCTTTTCTGTTCTGTCCTTTAACTTTAAAGTTATATTCTGCATATTTTGCTTAGTTAGGGATATTAAAACCACCTTGATACTTAGAAAGCTATGGTGATTTACTAAGCACATAAATCTGAGCTTAATATCTAAATGAAAAGTTCCAAAAGCCTTCCAGATTTTATTCTAAAGATGACAGCATGTCCTTCCAAACAACTCCCCTGCCACCATGTAAATGATAACCTGACCTTGAAAGATTAAAGTTGATGATGAGAAGCTTCCAACTTTGCTCATAGAAACCTAAGTAAAGTGCAGGCAACATCATCCAGAAGGAAGCATTTCTGATCATATTGAAGAAATTGATCAAGATGCTCAAGCTACTCTGTATACCGGTTGCAATAGTATATACTATAGATGTAGTACATAAGCAAGAAAAGGCCTACCAAGCCTCCCCCCTTTCGGTATGTATGTATGTATGTATTTATCTATTTATTTATTTAAAAGAAGCTTTAGATTATATAAATATTACATCAAAATATAGGTGACTCCCATATACCCCCACATACGCTTTCCCACATTAACAACATCCTTCATTAGTGTGGTACATTTGTTACAATTGATGAACACATATTGAAGGATTACTACTAACCATGGACTATAGTTTACATTATAGTTTACACTCTGCCCCACACAATTTTATAGGTTTTGACAAAATGTATAATGGCCTGTATCTGTCATTTCAATGTCATGCCGGACAAATCCAACATCCCAAAAATGCCCCATTTTATACCTATTCTTCCCTTTTCCTCCCCTCAGAACCCCCAGTGGCCACTGCCTTCCCATTAATGATACAAGTTTTTCTACGACTAAAATAATAATAACTGTAATAGAATAATAATGTCTACTTTAGTCCATTGCTCATTCCCCAGTCTTGAGGATTTGGGGATGGTGATGCCCACTCTGTTTCTGATTGCAGCTATAGATACCCCATTTTTAATTTAGTGAAATAAATAATTGTGAGAATGGCATCAAAATTCAAACCAGACAATGGCTCAGTTAGGTGAAGGAGGGGGAAGAGTGCAATCAGGATGACTTTTTATAGTTCACTTTCTATATAAACAAATTTTGATGTGTGAGAATGTCAGTGCTGACAGACTGTTTCTATAGTAATATCCTAATAGCTTGGAGACCTCCTGGGGAAATTATTTCTCTCCCTGCTGTATCTGGTGGTATGTGAAACTAGTCACATCCAAAATAAGACAAGAGAACAGCACAAACTGTACATGCAGAAAGAAGAGATGTATTGTATGGCTACCTCCTGACCCTAAAGAAGAACTGAAAAACTGAGCTTTTTTTTTTTTTTTTTTTTTTTTTTTGCAGCTTTTGTCCACTGAATTGAGCCTAAAACAGAAAAAAAAAAAAAAATGCTTCTTCCCCTGTTATTAGTAAGTTTGAGAAAAAGTCAGATTTTCCAACTACTGCAGAGAACAGGAAAGCTATATGAATTACAGAAGAATTTTCTTCCTTCCCATAGTTCTCCCCTTCTTCTAAGAGCTTGAGTTGCTGCTTGTTCAGAAGCTCTTTTTGTAAAATTCAATAATCGGTTAAAATCTAATATAAATTAATATAAACATCATTAATATATATAATATTCTCCATTGTAGCGTAAATTAGCTGCATTCCATTGTGGGGTCCTTCACTTTAATTAAATCAGGATACTGCTAGCAAGAATGCGTTTGGAGAAATAAGTATGGAGAATACAATTAGTCTTTTCTATTGCAGTTGTTACAGGTGAAAAGCAAGGGGAACGCCCCTTTACCAAAGAACTGTTTGTTTTGCATTTAAATTTAATTAAAGTCAATTCCTGTTTCTACCTACCGAGAGACACCAGAATTTCCAGAATAATCTTACTATACTGCACTTGATTCATGCGGGAGCCTAGAGACAGTGCAGAGTGGAGGTAGAGGTGGGGCATGTTTTTTTGGTTTTGTTTCTGTTTGTTTGTTTTCAGATCAAAATAAGGAAATGCTTCTTGCTTTTCCAATTACATGGTGAATGAAAAGCTGCCTAATACAAATTGTCTAGCAATAAGGTTATAGCGAGGGCACTCTAGTCTTTGATGTAAATGATTTAGTTAGTACTGGGTATAAATGCAAGCCATGGCTCTGCAGTGTGACTATAAGCAGTAAGCAGTATAGAAAAAAATGCAAAAGAATCCATTGCTAATTACTTTGAAAATGCAAACATGGTCTCTACTAATGGCAGGAAAGACTTTATTCTGTCTGGGAGAGGTGGGAGAAAAGAAAATGAAGGGTTCCTTTCAGCCAATACACTGCACTTTATTTGTCCAAAACAGAATACACATGAAAACACTAACAGCCTGGGAGCAAGTTAGCCATGTTATTATCCACAAGAGTATAGAAAGCGTGTGAAAGTCGGTCAAGTAACACAGGACATTCAGGTTAGTACAAGATTATCAAGAGCTCTTCCTGCCCCCAAGATGCAAAGTGTGAACATCTTTACACTAATTATCAAGACATGGAAATACAGCCCTGGCATCCAGTACAGCCTATAAATACAGACTCAAAAACAAGATTCACGGTAAACAATTTGTGGCAACACAGTTTATCCTGTCACCAAGTAGAAAACCCAGCTCGTTCCTCCTTTTACTTAAGCCATGAGACAAGAAAATCAAATTAAATGGATTTCATAAAATCCCTAAATGAAAGCTTACATCCCTTTCTTTGGGAAAGGCAAAGAAATAAGCCATTGCCTCTTTTTATTTATTTTTTTATCCCTAACACAGTCAGCATCCAAAATGCAGAACAATACAGGATATTCCTGTCACCCTTAGCCCAAATACAGATTTCCATAAAATCAATTAATTTTAGAGGTGGAAGGGGCCTTGGAGGTCATGAAGCCCAGCCTCCCGCCAAGACTCCCACAGCCAGGAGATTATCCAGCCTGTGCTCAAAAATCTCCACTTGGGGAGCTTACCACTGTTTAAGGCAGCTCCTGCCACTGATGAATAGCACTAGTTATTAAAATGTTCGAATATCGGGCTGAAATCTGCCTCCTGGTAATTTCCACCCACTGTTCCTAGTTTTGTCCTCTGAAGCATCTCACATTGCAACCCCTCGCCATCACCATGACAACTCTTCAAATATGAAGGCAATGAGAGCTTTCTTCATCCAGGCTGTATATTCCCAGCTTCCACAACTATTCCTTTAGAGACAGATTCTTCATTCCCTAGGACACTACCTTATGGTTTATCTTACTCGAGGTCAATGTCCATGCTAAAATATACTAACCAAAATATAATATAGTGTCACACTTCTGCCCTTTCCTAGGGAGCACACATTTTCCTAGATGAGAATAGAAATTTTGTTCAATCACTCTCCTTAGTAACATCTGCTAACAGAAACAAAAATGACTGTACTCAACTATAACATCCCAAGAGTATAACTTCTTCGTAACAAAGATTAGATTATAAGATATTCATTTCAGTCCAGTTCAGTAAATGCTTTCAAGCACTCATCATGTAGAAGGCTTTATGCTAGGGGCTATGGAAGATACAAGATGCTTACATCTAGTAGGGAAAAATTTTTAAATGCATACAATTATACTATAAAACAGTATCAAAAGATGTAAGTGCCCCAAAAGAGATATAAAAGACTATTAGATATGGAGGAAGAGAAGTCCACTTCCCAAGAGAGGTCTGAGAAAGCTACATGGAAGAGGTAGGAAGAGGCAGGATGGGAAAATAATATCCCGATCAGACTGAAGTGCACAAGGCAAGAAGGAAAGGAATGTGATATAAAAGTGCAAAATCCTAACAAAGGAGTTTGGATTTTTTAAAATATAATGCTCACCAATTATGCTAATAACATAAATTAGAGAAATCATCTAGTGAAGGCTAATAGATTTTTTTTTTTAATGCAGGGTGAAAACCACTAAGATATTTGTTTCCATAGTCTTAATAGGATCAAATAGAATTTGTCCACAGAAAGAGAAAAGGTATAATACTTATGTATATTTTCTCACACATAATAATAACAGCTAACATTTATTTTATTTAATACTATCCAAATGCCAGGCACTGTTCTAAGTATTTAACTGAATGAACTCATTTAATGCTTATGATATCCATATGAAGTAGGAACTACCAAAGACCACATAGCTTCTAAGTGGTGGAATCAAGATTTGAACCAGAGAATCTGTCTCCAGAGCTAATCTGTCTCCAGAGCTATACCATAATGCCTGTCAAGAACTAAACTAAATTTGGTTACTTATTCTGACAACCTGTTTATAATGTTATTGGTACCAGTTTTTTTAAAAGTTGTTTTTAGACTACAAGATTAGCTAGGGTAACTTTTTTTGTTTTCTATCTGTTCACCTTCTGGAACTCTTAAAGTAGTCTGGATACTGATTAAGGAGCATGTTGAATGCAAAAACTCTGACTCATCAATGAAAGCAAGTCCTACCTCTATGGCTAACCCAAGGAAAGTTTGCCTGTGGTAAAATATTTCTATAGATTGTACACAATTTCCTTCACATTTCCTCTAAAGCACCTCCCATAATTAAGTGTAGACTAATCTCTCCTAGCTGCCTCTCCCTACCTCCTTCCATGATTTCTCACAGCTGAACTGCTCTTGACAGATAAAAATGTAGCCTGCTGTTAAAATCCCTAGGAAAGAAAATTCCACAGCCACCCCCAGGGTAACAAATCCCCCAGCCTGACCACTTGGAGAGTTGCCTATTCATCAAATCAGAAAGTTTATTTACATACTTCCAGTGAAACTCCTTTGTCCTGATTTCCTTAGGGGTCCTCAGGTCCCTGAAAACCTGCTTTGTTCTATGGCAGCTGGCGCTATTTCAGATTCTAGGGTTGGTTAATTGGGTCATGACTTAGTCCTTGCAAAGTTAGCAGACAGAGCAGAGACGAGAGGGAAGCCCATCCCTCTAGAGGGAGCTGTTCTTGTAGTTGACCAAAAAGCTGGGCTGATGTGCAAATCCAGCACCATGAACCCATGGCCTCTCTTGGTAAATCCTGCCTTCTTCTTTCCATGTCAGCTGAGCCTTCTACTCCTATTTTCTGGACCTTCTTTTGGGGTGCTCATTTCCTATTCTGGTCCTCAGAAACTTGAAGGGTTAGGCTACACTGGGTGAGAGAGCCCCAAAGCCAGAATTTTCAGGAAGCGTCAAGACCCTTAGAGTGAACACCCAACTGATCCTTTAACCAGCAGCGAGGCCCTCCCGTAACTCCCAATCAGCAGGGATGGGAACGTGGGACACAGTCTCCCTTCATTTAATATTTTACCCCCAATTTATCCTTGTGTTGCTAGGCCTGGGAGGTAATTACCCCAACATTAATGACTCTATTCTGAACATTAGAGTCTCCAGTCACCAGACCCTCCTGACGCCAAGCCCTTGGCTGTCTATCGGTTAATAAGGTAGAAGGAAACTTTCCCTCATCTGTTTTCCATTCGTTCATTTAACAAACAGTACTAAGCATCTCCCAAGCTGCTCCAGACACTGCACTAAGGGCAGAGGCACAAAGATGGGTTAAGATCTGTCTTGGGGAGACACATTATAAACCAAATTACTATATTAGACTGTGCTAAGTCCTATGTGTACGGTGATGTGTTCATATGCTATGTTGACATAGAGCAAGAAGTAACAACTGCCTGGAGAAGCTGGCAGAAGTGAAATTTAAGCCAAGCCTTACAAGTGAGTAGGAGTATGCCTGGAAGAGAAGGAGGATAGAATATTGTTGGTGGAAAAAAATATGAACAGGACATCAATATACCAATATATAAAAATATATGCTATATTCAGAGAAGAGAAAGCGGATCTATGATGGTGGGTAAGAGTTGAGAAGAGGCTGAGGAAAGAGTCAGAGGTTGTGACTAGATGGTGAAAGCCTTGCCAGGGGATTTGGTTTTATTCCATGGGCCATGGAGATCCAGAAGAGCCAGGGAGTGTTTCTCTGTGCTTTAGAAAAAGATTTCTGATATGGAGAAAGGTACAAAAGGTAAAGTACTGGGGATAGAGTAGTTAGGAAACTCTTCTAGTAATCCAGGTAACTTTCTCTTGTTCTCTCTACCTACAAATGGGAAGAAGATTGTGGAGAGAACGTGATAGCTGTTGTCAGAGACTGGACGGATTGTCCTGAGAGAGAGGGATTTGTCTCGTTCTCTATGGGGCCTGAGGTTAGGACTAGGCACCATGGAAGAGTTAGATCTCACCTCAGGAGAAAGGGCTTGTAAGTTCCGGCACTGTGCATGGAACAGGCTGCCTCAAAATGTCCCTGGGTTCCCTTCACTGCAAGGAGGGATTCCTGTTGTCCAAGTTGAGCCTGGTGTCCTTTGATGTCCTCCCAGGGTTGCTGAGAGCCCAGGGGATATCAGCAAGGAGCTCCGGTGAGATCAGAGAGGAGATGTTTATAGGTGGTGATGTGCTATGGAATTGGAAGGGATTGTTATTAGTCTATTTGCTGTTCTTCCTAAGAATCTCCTCTCTTGCTAAGGATATACAAAAGAAGTCCCATAAGGACTGCCCACTGTGACCCTACTGCATGCCTGAGAAATATGTTTTATTTTTAAAATTTCATTAAGGAACAACACAGAGTTTTGTGACTAATAGCATTGCTGAATGTTACTCAAAATACTGTTCAGGCAAGAAAGAGCCAGCAAAGCAAAATATTTACTAAATCCCTTCCACGTACCCAGGCCAAGGCCATAGCAAAGATCAGCTTTTTCTTTGAAGGTCCTATTTCTAGCCTGCCAGAAAAGTACCATTATTGATCAACTGCTGAATGCCATACCTCCTATCAGCTGCTTTGTTACTTAATCTTAATTCTCTCAACAACCACGTGATGTGGATACTATTATTCCCATTTTATAGATATTAAAATGGAAGCACAGATGATAAATAACTTACCCAAAGTCACAGTGCTGATCAGTGGCAGAGATGGGATTTGAACCCTAAACTGTCTACCTTCCAAGTTCCATGTCTTCCCCTGAGCTGCCTTTGTGTGGGAGAGCTCTGAGACATGCTCTCACCCACAGGACTGAAGATGAGGTTGGAGCTGGGAAAGAGAAAAGATGCATGATATGGCTCCAGACAGCATTTTTTTTATATATTTTTTTTCTAAATGAAGCCACTTTCGTTTTAGTGTTTTCCCAACTATCTTTTAGGATAGGAAGAGGAAAGGGTTACCAGACCTGGTCAGCCAAAGTGACTCACCTTCCAGCTCTGCCTTGCTTTTTTTGGGGGAGAGGGAGGGCGAGGGGTGGAATAACTCAGGTCAGCATCCTCCAAATTGTGTTTGGTGAAACAAGAGTTTCCTGATTAGCAAAACTTTTTTTAAATGAAGAAAACAGTTTTGATTTTGTGTAACTCAGCATTTTAAAAACGCACTTGACCACAGAGTCTTTTTTCTGCACAACGTCTAGCACTCCACAAAACTGATATGTCACAGAACACATAGTGATGTAGGCTAAGTCTGCCGCCCACCCCGTACCTCTCCAAAGACAATACAAAATTCAAGATGTAGATTAGGCTTTGGGTAATGATTCAACCACAGCCATTTGCAGGCAACCTGGGAGTGAGGAAATAGAAAGACTGCCATTTACCAATGACTGTGATTGGGTGAGTCATTTAACTCTTTTGAATCTGTTTCCTCATCTGTAAAATAGAGCAAACATAAGGTTATTTGGGAGATTAATGAAGGAATGCCCTTAATGTGTTTAATATATAACTGTCACATAGTAAGACTCAAATGTTAGCTAGTACTTTTAAAAATTATATTAAACGTTGGAGTTGAAATTACATGAGATTTATGTAAACACTTAGCAACTATATATGTCATGACGATTATTAGTTATTATTATCAAAAATCTCCTAGTCTCTGGGAAATGCTGCATTTCAGTTTAGTCCTCTGTGTCTGCAGAAAATACCCGGTTGCCGAAGATGAATTATTCAGTTTGTTAAGGTTTCTTTACTCATGTGGCTCTGACCTGCAACGGAAAGAAACCAAAATCCTCCTTTTCCCCTGTATAGATGGAGATTACTTTCCAAGAAACCACTTGCTTGTGAGTGAGAAGTGAAGCAGAGAAAGTAGTTGGGTAAGGGTCTCTGTAATCAATAAAATGTAAAAAGAACAAAGAACATTTACGCAGACCTCAAGCAAGTTTTTAAATAGTAATCTGCAAGGATCTTCAAATTTTTTGTTCAGCAGGTCAATTTCTAGCTAACTGTCCTTGTACTGGATTTCCAAATATCATGTGAAAACTAGAGGTACTAGAAAATTGTATAGATATTCCACGGTGTACCAGGAATGAAGCTTCTGGATACTGCTGGTTAAAAGCCCTTGTCTCCTTCCACATTAGTCTCTGATGAGCAGATGCAAGCAGGAGCTTTGTGAATGTTTCTTTTTTCACGTCTTGTTTATTTACCTGAATTCTCAGAGGAAGTTGCTGACAGTATTAACATTATTCTGGTAGGTTGGGGCCCTGCAGGGTGGATTGAGGCACCTTGGGAGAGCTTAGCATCCTCCTTCCCAAAGAGGCAAACTGCCAACCAAGGTGCCCAGCATGTGCTGAAAGAAGGTGTCTTAACACTCTGTGAACATGTGTGCACAGTTGCCCCTGCTCCCCGGACTGAGGCACTTGATGTATGAGCACCACCCCTCTCCCCAAACTCTCTATCCCCTAGTCCTCTCTGGTTTGTACATGAAACAGGAGCTTCTGCTCTGATCCTCCTGCTCCTAGATCTCTACTCTCTTTCCTGTCCTCTTTCCCCCTCCCCTTCCACTCTCTCTTTCTTCCTTTCCCCAATAGAAATGCCTTACCAACAATGACACTTTCCAGTTTACAAAGCAATTTTACAGACTTTTCCAAGTTGCCCCTAACACACAGGCTTGGGAGCTCAGACAGATGATTGTGTTAGAATGGAGCTCAGTCACACACTACTGTGAGGTTGGGCAAAGTTGACTAATTTCCCTGGGAACTGTAAAATTCAAGTATGTCTACTTCTAAGAATTGTTGGGAAAATGAAATGATCTAATGGATTGGAGCATTTTCCATGGTGACTGGGCATGGAGAAAGAACTCATGAAGTATCAGCTGTTAGTATTATGTCCCTATGAGTTAAGAGCCTATTAGCACCATTTTACCTAAAAGGAAACTGAAGCATTAAGGGAAGACAGGATTGCCAAGGCCTTACAGTTAGCCAGAGTGGAACTGGATTTTGAACCCAGGGCACTTGGCACGCTGGATGCTTTTCACCAAACTGCCTCCTGGCCCTTTTCCTTTTTTCATTTATTTTTTTGTCCTACCCTCCATACAGCCCCCAATATTTGTTTCTTAATAACACTGAGAATGATTCTACTATGAGCTTTGCTTTTTGGGGTGCTCTTGTAGTTAAGAACTGATAAGATTCCCACCACCCTCTAATGACCAGGAAATTATAGCCTGACTTGGATAAGTCATAACTGTAAATATATATGAACATATATACATACAAATACATATGTATATTAAGTGATGCATAATTTTTTTCTAAGAAAACTGTTGGTAGGTTAGGTATGGAAAATCTACAGTGAATCCAGGGGGACATTCAAGAACAAAAGAGCTGCTATTTAATGTGAGAGAACAGAGAAAACAAATTCAGGCTCCATGTGATTCGAACTTTCCTGGAGCATTGCTGATTCAGTGTTTTCATTTCTTCAAAGAAATATTTGCAGTAGCTCTTGTATTTAACAAGCCAGCTTAATGTTTTATAAATACAAAATAGGAATATGATTTTTTTAAAAAAAAGCAAGAACAAACAATAATACTGAATAGTGCTGAGAAAGCATCATAATTTGAAACAATATATTTGATGTATAAGAAAAGAACTTTTCTGGGTACAGTTTGGATATTTATTATTTTAGAACTCAAGAAAAAAACACATAATCTACTAAGATGTTATTAAATATAATCATGTTGAGAAATCAGAAAACTTTACTAGAAACTAAATAAACCTAAATAAACACTCATAAATAAAACCTACCATTTATTACAACCTGCCTTGCAAACTAGATGGGAAATTTCTTTCAGGTTAAAATCAATAACTGTAATGGTCCTTTAAAATACATTTTATTAATATTGGACCCATTTGAAAAACCTCAAAATGGAGAATTTTTGTTTTGGGGGGCACAGTTTCCTTGATCCTCAGGAATAGCCCTATGATTTCTCAAATCCAGTTGTCCTTATAATCTGACTTCCTAAAGTTACTCAGGTCTTAGTGGCTTGTTACTGAAGGGATAGGAAAGCTTGGAAAATGCAAAGCCCTCTCTGCGGGATCACCATATATGAGTCATTTCCCCCAGGGTAGCATTTTTTTTCCCTAAAATATACTTTTAATCAAAAATAGTGCAAATAATACAGAGGTAAGATGTAATACATAAACTCTCAGAGTTTTAAGTTCCAAGACTTAACTTATGTTGTAGTAAAAAGCTCTGGGGGGGATGGGTTTGAATCCTGGCTCTACCACTTATGAGCTGTGTGTTTGGGGGCAAAATATTTATCCTCCATAAGCCTTTGTTTCTTGGGTTATAAAGTGGGGATGATAATGCAGACCTCACAGGTGCTGTGAGGAATGGATAAGATGATATGCATGGGGCTAGACACACAGTAAGAATTCTGTAAATGTTGACTGAACCTGAATATCAATTGAACTTGAAGCTGAGCATGGCAGCTTCTTGACTTCCAACTCCCTTGCTGTCCTTGCTCCTCTCCCCAAATCCCTGGAGTAGCATTCAGAGAGTAGTAGGGCTTTCAATCCATCTGGCTGACCTTTTCTTCAGAAGAGCTCAATATACTTCTAGACATAACTTCGTTTTTAGAAATAAAGAATCACACATTTTCTTTAAAGGCATCAGTCTCCAAACATGAGAGGTTTTTGTTTGTTTTGTTTTGTTTTGTTTTGTTATAAGGAGGGTGACCATTATTCAGTTGGAATTTTAGGTGGAAGCACAATCCATTTGAAACCAATAAAAGCTGTATGTGTGTATGGTGAAGGTGCAGGGGCTTGGAATGGGATAGGTCTGCTCACCAGCCAGCTTGTCTTCTCTCCAATGAATGACTTTCTCCACATGCCCCCAAAGTCCCCAAGATAATTCTCAGAAACACCTTGTATGATTTGAAAACTTCCATTCAAAAGGGAAAATCAGCCTTCCCATTCTAGGGTAGGAAAGCTGTTGGGAATAGTATGCTATAGCACTCATGACTGCAATCCTGCTCTTTCATCAGCCAAATAAAAATATATGTAATTCTGGGAAAATCAGGATATTAAATACCAACAGCGTCACCATCTCGTGACAAGTTGCAAACAGAGACCAACTCCATTACTTCATTTCAAATTCCTGTGATCTTTAAAACTGGTTCACTTAATTCATAGAGGCTCAAGGTAGAATTTGTTTTAATCTCACTTTAGCCCATCCTTATATTAGTTGATAGTGAGTGGCCTAAGTTGAAGTCACATAGGTATTCTGTATTCTGAATTGGAGCCTAGGAGAGTAAACCTCCAAGGTTCAGTATTCTGCAAATTTAGCCACATCTAATGGTTAACACCTAGTTGCAGACATCCCCCAAAAGCCTGTAAAGATAGATACAATCCAGTTGGGTCTAAATTGAGCAAAGTAGGCAGAGTGACATGGGAGTATTATAGACAAGGTCTTGCCCTAGTGTCAAGTTTACTTCAATCTCTCAAGCAGAAGGAATAAAGAAAGTACTGTGCTTTAATTCAGGGGCTATTTATACACCTTAGTAATTACAGATGTGAAAGCAATGTCTTTTGTAAGAAAGTTCTGGCTAAAACCATAGTTTTAAGGATCAGGATAACAGCTTTCCAGTAACTATTTGTATTTCTCTTCAGATTGACTATCAGTGGTATTTCTATTTACAGAAATGTGCTTCACACAGTTAAATCTAAGACTATTACATTTCAGAAAGAAGAAAGACCCACTTTATTTTGTTGGAAGCAGGCAGAAAAATATCTATATTAATCCTCTGTAAACCCAAACATTTTCCCAGCACCATACATCACAGTTAAACCATTTTAACTATTGAGTGAAAGTGAGTAACTACACAGCTCTTTGTAATTTAAGCTCCTCCTTTAAATAATATGTATTATTTTTTCACTCATAAATTTGTTTCCATGTAAACCCTATTTCTAAAGACAAGTGTTAATTATACACAAGCTCCACGATTTACTACATAGAGTGTTAGCCATCAATACAGTTTACTTCAATCTCTTGAAAAGCAGGCCTTTCTGAATCAGTGCCTTCTAATCCAATAAACTCATATTAGTCTGAATTTACTACACTCTACTCTTATTTTCCCATTTTCATCTGAATGCTTCATCTAAAGAGGTTTATTTAGTCCTAGACTCTGTGTTTTCTCTTGGTGAGGTGCAAGAAAAATTTCTTGAAAGGATCATGTTTTCCTAGTTGTGAACTGCAGAGAAACAGAATGTGTAGGGCTGTGAGACATTGAGAAGGCTAACTTAGAAACAGGACCTGCTGCTCAGCCTTCTGGCTGAAAGTGCCAATATTCTGGTCTGAATGGTTGGCTGAGTTTCAGAAATATCCATGCTGTTGTGTGATTCGTCACAAAAGGAGAAACTGTGAGCCATTGAAATGCCAGCGAATTATAACAAACAAAAACCCAGGAAAAAAACAAAACTGTAATGTAG
>PVKH010022313.1:0-14088 GCA_004027955.1 Chaetophractus vellerosus
CCGTTCGTTTATTATATAACATGAACATAAAGGATGACACAATGGTTGTAAGAAAGTCACTATATAATTAGGTTTTTAAATTTATGTTCAAATTTTGTCTTAAAGAAAGAAAAAGTCATTGGCTTTCAAAAATATAATTGTATAATATAAGGGCTGAAAGAGAGTTTAATATAGTCCAGCTTTCTCATTATACAAGTAAAGAAGTAGGTATTTAGAGAGATCAACTACTTGGTCAGTTTTCTCATGGCCACCTGATTGAAAAGCTGGAGGTGGAATGAAGGTTTTCTGCTTTTCCAGAGTTTTGTTTAAAAGAGTCAATTTGTAAAATTCAATTTAGTTAAAGAAGAATCTTAGACCATTCTTGTGAAAGCTCTTTTATATACAAACTAGCTTCAAAGAAGGGAATGGAGGATGTTGGATTGAATCTCCCTCAGGGAATTTTTCCCCCCAAATACCTCATGAAGTGAGTTGAAAATATGAAAACTATCATAAAATTTACCAAAAGCAACCAGTCAAGGAAGAAGTAGATAATTCTGGAATGGCATGAGGAGACATAGCAAAGATATGTACATAGCACCTAATTTATTCACTAAAAGCCATGTTGGTGAGTCAACAAAAATCTTGGGAATTTTCACTAATACCTTCAGGTCTGTAGAGAAGCAAACTCTGAGTGGGCATCCTTATTGTGGTAGATTATATTACTGTTCACAAGTATTTGGTGCCCCACCCTGTGGGAGGACATTAAATCGCTGGCTATTGAAATTGTGTTGGATATCTCAGCATAAATAAATCTATTCTGGTAGATACAGAGTTGGTACAAGGAATTTGGTACCACTACAACAAAAATAAATTTGTGTCATTGGCTTTGGAGCCAGGCAGTAGACAGAGATGAAACTAATTGGAGGCTTGATGAATGGTGATCCATGCTATGCAGTGACAAAGAATTTAGTAAAACTGTCTCCTACACTAACATGAATGGCAGCTAATATACCAATGAGATTGTAGTTCTAGGCAACGACATGGGAAAAACAAAATGATAGTGTGAATTAATTCACTCTTGGCTGCACTTGGCAAAGCATTATAAGAATGAAAAGAGTTCAGAGGGGAAAATGGAAAATTTGCAAACAAGTGTGAAGGGGATTAGCGAGAATCCAGAAATTCAAGGACTTATAGGGCTGAAAGGTACATCTCCAACCCATATAAAATAGAGATGACAACTGTGATCTACCAAGGCTTCAGCAACACTGGAGACCAAATCAGGAGTGTGACCATCACATCCGTTACTAAAACCGTAAGTGGATTTGTTTGGTACCTAGAAAACCATTTCTGTTGGACAGAATGGCCCTAGGAGAAGGGACTAAAGGTGCAGCTCTCCCCCAATGGATGAGAAAGACAAGGAGAGGGAGGACAAGAGGGAAAATGTAAGAGAGGAGGAATGAAGGAGACATTGTCTGCTTGGTGTGATTTCAGAATTACAGCAGACCTGTAACCACTGTTTGATCCCATTCTTTTTCTGATTGGAAATGTTTAAGGTGGTTCCTTTGTCCTTAATTAACAATTGTATATTGAATCTTTGGCAGATAACTTACCTTTTTATCAGGAAGAACCAGATCTGGATTTTAGAGACTGGTATTCAGCGCCTAGAGATATTTGTCTTTGAGTTCAAAACTATGACTACATGGAATTTTGGGGTTATTTTTCTTGGGGAAAGGTAAGGGTGTTCTACATGTAGGAGAATGAGGTAACTGAATATTTGGTACCCAGAAGAGCAGGTTTTAGTGGTCTTTATTGTTGTTCACATATATCCAGTAGCTCTTCCTCGCAGAAGAAGAATCCATTTCCACCCTGTTGAACTCAAATGTGGCCGTGTAATTTGCTTTTATTTTCTACTCATGACCTTTAAGAGCCAGAATAATGTCTCTGTGATTATGGAAGCATGTGTGGAATTGGAGCCCCTCTCAGTTTTGAGGAAGTATAATTAGCATATCCCCCCTTGCCAGTGCAAAATAGGTATGTTGTATAAACAAAAAATAAACAAGTCATTGTATTAAGCTTCTGAAATTTGGAGGCATAACCTGCTCTGACTGATAGAATACTTGCTGTTGCAACCAAGGAGTTCATGGACCTGTTTGACAGAGAATCACATGAAGCAGGGAACCTGGTAGTAGAGTTGACCTTTTCTGAAAGAATCAAAGATTACCTATATGTTGCAGGTTGGATTCCCTGGGAAGCAGATTCTGAGATGGTGCTTAGTGTGCCAGAATTTTTTTTTCCAACCCAGAAAACTCCTGTTATCTTTTGACATCCACTTAAATGTCATCTCCTTTGTAAAGATTTCACTCTAAGAACTCAGTGCCTGCTTGTATCATAACACCTTTCATGTTATACTTGTTTTTTTAAAGAAATCAATTTAATTGATACATATTAATAAAGCATACAGTTCATCCAAAGTGTGCAATCAGTGGTATTTGGTATAATTACATAGTTTTACATTCATCACTTCAGTCATTATTAGAGCATTTTCATTATTTCAATAATGATAGTAATAATAAACAGACAAACAAGAAAATTCTTCATTTCTCAGTCTCTCTGTGCTTCCCCTGCTGTACATTGCTGCTATTTCTGGCTATTCCTGTGCATTTACTTATTTACTTTTATGATGTTTTATTGAGATACATTCGCTTACCATATGATCTATCCAAAGTGCATAGCCAGTTGCTTTTAGTATAATCACAGTGTTGTGCATTCATCACCACAAGCCAGATGTTTTTTGTTTTTTTTTTTTAAGGAGTTTCCTTGGGATCAGTACCTCTGGAAGGGGGAATAAAGAAGTAGAATTGAGCAGAGGAAGAAGGCAAGCTGCAGTACACACCCAACGACAGCCTCAGCCAACCCCACAGGGAATTCTGGAGCTAAAACAGCCCTTCCGAGTTGTCCCCAGTTGGGCTGAGATGGCCAGGCCTTTTACCCCCAGTCAGTCAGTTATTGGCTGTGGCCTGCCCCACAAAAGGGTATAACCTTGGATGAGGCAGATCTTTACTGGTTTACTGGCGAGGCAGTTCCCAAGGGAACAGCTGAAGGCTGTCTACTGACAGCATTCCCAGCAGCCAAAGCAATGGTTTCTTCATTGATGGGGAAGCTTGACAATTTATCAAAGTGTCCTTTTCAGTTATAAACCTGTGTGATATTGATACAATTTTTAAAAATTGGAAGGAAGACATAAGATAGATGGGAGGAAACATGAGAATGCCAATATCCTAACGGACTTAAGAAAAAATGACTAGCTCAATGTATGTCATCTCTCCTTACTTAACTGACAAAAGTGTCATCTAGAAAATAATTTTTCTGTGAGAAAGAAATATTTGAGAAGTTTATTCCTTTTGTTTATTTTCTTAATATAAAGCAAAATGGATTATTTTAAATAAAATAGCTATAGTCTTATTCCATTTTTATAAAAGTATAAAAGTATCTTTCTATTCCTATTTCTGTTTGAACATATTCATGGAATGATGGCAAGATGTTTGCCTAACAGTAATTTATGGATGCTAAAATTCAGGATGAATTTTTTTTGCATTTATTTTTGTTTCCATATATTTGAATTATTTATGATAAGCACTTTTCAGTTTTTAAAAACTAAGAAAGCATCAGAAAGAGGAAGAGAATTTGGGCCCCCATGTGATCAGGATGAATAAACAGGTGAGTTCCTGGCAAAAGGATGAGAGGAAAGACAAGGCCATAGTGGAAAACTTAAGTATTCTTAAGTTCTAATGATAGAGGGTACTCAATATGTGCCAAGATGTCTCTATTACATACATGAAATCTTGTTCCATATGATATTTCTGTATGAGGACACAGCCTCTGTAGGAGGTAGACATGGAAGTGGATAGAGTTGTTTCAGAGGTGAGAAGAGAGGATCCTTAGGAATTCCTAAGTTTAAAAATTGGAGAAGGGAGGGGTAGAGTAGACAGAAGGAGAAAACAAAACAACACAAGAGCAAAAAAATGAATTTCATGAAGGAAAGAGTAATCAGCTTAGTCAGGTGCTGATGGAACCAATAATATGAGTATTGAAAACTCTCCATTGGATTTAGCATATTGAGGTCACAGGGCTTACAGGGACTAGTTTTGGTGCAGTAGTAGGGTCAGAATCCAACTGAATGGCAATCATGTAAATATCTTCTTAACCAACTTTGGCTGTGAAGATAGGAAGAGAGAGAAGGCAGTATTGGGAAAGTGAGGGTCCAGGGAGGATGTTTTTGAGGTTAAAAGAGACTTGAGCAGTCTCGGCGCGTCGCCGCAGCGGGGGGGAAGGGGAGATATGTAATAAAATAAATAAATCTTTAAAAAAAAAAAAAGGAGACTTGAGCATATTTAAATACTAATTAAATGGGAAGGGGAAAATAGAAAGGATAGTGGACTGAAAGTCCCAAGCATATCAAGGAACTGATGTGAGAGGAGTAGTTGAGCAAGTTGTATGGAGGGATATGGGAATGTGGTTGGAGAGGGGAATGTTTTCAATTAATGTGATGACAAGGTTCCAGGGTCCATATTGTGGTGATGGGAGCAGGTAAAAGGTAAAGTCATTGGAGGTGGCTAAGTTGGTCAAAGAGAGGCCAGGTTGCTGGATGTTAGCCACATGGACATTGAAGTCACAAAAGATGATGACAGAAGTTGAAGTGTGAAAGATTGCTTCAAGGATCATTGTCCTCAAGGAATGAAAGAAGAGGAAATTTCCAGGAGGGAAAAATATCTGTGAGGACCGCATAGCATGAACTTTAAAGGAAAATAAGAGCAATAGTTGAGAAAGCAGCAGGGAACTTTGCTTCCCGATCCTGAGGTACTTGGGCTGTAAGGGAATAATCAAGATGAGAAGTCTGCAGAGGGTGATGTATCTTCAGGGAAGAATGGGATTCCAATTAAATCTAGGTGTTGGGGGCTCAGAGAAGAAAGTAAAGTGATGTAGGAGTTTATTATATAGATCAGGAATACCAGAGGCATATTGAAGGATTCTGAAAAGGAGGAACAAATGAGTTTGTTTTAGTTAAGAAGTACAGAGAATAATAAGATGGATGTCAAAGTAGAGGACTAAGCTCACAGGGATTTATCTTCATTTATATTATACCAAAATGTCAATCCTGGTCATGATTCCAGTCTATTCAAATCTCAGTTTCATTGAAAATCTAGTTTAAATCCCATCTTAATAGAAATTTATTAGATTATTTCTAACATTTAAATAATTTGATCTTGTCCTTGTTTATGCAATATCTAGTACTGGTTATTGCTGTATAAATGTCAGGTGGTGGGAGAGTAGGTACCTACGGTGCCTGTTTTTCTGAGTTCCCACAGCATTTATTGCCTCTGGTGCTCATTTTGGCAGCTATAGTCGTATATTTTCTTGTTAACAAACTTATTTTATGTCTTAGATTTTAAACACTTTGAGAATAGAGACCATGTGTGTTATATGGTGTTTTTCATAGAACCTGAAAGATAAGTGTTCAGTGAACACTTGTTAAATTGATTTATCAATATGTTCAGGTAAACCTGATCATTCTTAAATTCTTACTAGGAAAAGTTCCGTATAATATTACTCCCAGATAAGTGTCAGTATTCTTAAAGTGGCCCTCTCAGGACTTTTTTTTATGACCTAAGATCCAATAAGCATGCTTCTCAGGGTAATTAAATACATCAGGAATTGTTTCATTTTTCAAATAATAACTCACTAATTAGGAACATAAGTGCTTTTGTTATTTCTCATTCAAGAGTACAATGCTAAAGTCTCCCAAGAGTGATCAGCTTTCCTCATGGCTTACTACAGAGATGGCTTTTCTTTTTTTAAGGAGGTCCTGGGAAATGAACCCAGGACCTCGTACATGGGAAACAGGTGCTCAACCCTCAGCTACATCCACTCCCCAATGAGAGTTGGTTTTTTCGTTTGTTTGTTTGTTTCTAGGAGGTACCAGGGATTGAACCCTGGACCTTGTACATGGGAAGCAAGCACTCAGCCACTTGAGCTACATCCCCTCCCCTGATGGCCTTATTTTAGATAGGTCTAGATTCAATCTTTAATTTCTGAAATCCCTGTATCTCAGAAATAGCTCATCTTTTATGTTAATGGATTGAATTAATTCAGTTTGATGTTTGTGTTTTTACTTCTGTTTTTAAGAGAGGAAAATTATTGCTTATACTTTATAATTGATATTTGTGCCCCTCTAAGAGTCATTCTTTAGCCTGTATTATTAGCAGATATCTTTCAAAATGTGACTTCACACATTTTTATATTCACTACAATTCACTAACTGTCATTATCAATTTAAAAACTACACTCTTCCAAATGTAGATTACTATTCCTCCTCATAAAGAAATTTAAAATAAATACCTCATGATAAACGAATGATCACAGTTAAAAATTACTACACGAAGGAGAAAGCTGCATGTGTGCAGTTCAGTTTGCTAGACAGCCACAGTAATGTGAGCCATGGCTCGCTTTAGTATAAAACTAAACAGTTACCTGCTTGGAGACAGTTATTCCAGGAGAAAGGAAGTGAGCATATATTCCTGGTAGAAAAGAATAAATACAGTCTCACATGAAGAATTATCAGATAAATTTTTCAGTGAAAGCAAGAGCTAAAATAGGGAATAAAATGAGCCTTTTTGTTTAAATCAAGCAAGATTCCTTGTTTTGCAAGGAAGAAAAAAGTCAAGTTTAAATGTCAAGTCTCATGAAATTTTAACATGCAGAAAAACTGAGTAGGAAAAACTGAAATTTGAGTGAATAAGCTGGTTTGTGTTTTATATTTAGCATAGGGAATAAAACACATCAAGCAGCTTAATTGGGATTGATGTAGTTGGACCATCCAAGTGCTACTCTTTAAACTATCAAAGATAAGCTATGCTTCATTCTTGTTGAGTGTTTTTTTTTTTTTTCAAAAATAAGCCAGAAAATTAAAGGATCAGCTTAAAGTGCAGCTAATAGTTTCCTCTTCTGCTATATTTTATTTTATGCTACTTTTTTTTATAAGATACTCATTTCAATTGCTTATAATACCAATGAGAGAGATTAACAAACACTATATGGAAAGAGCACTATTAGATAATTTTGGAGTAAAGGTTATGACAGGTAAATATGGGGCCAACTGAGCAGCATATTTTATAATTAGGGACACTCAAAAATGCTATTTTAAATCAAGTTAGGATAAATTAGGTGAGATATAACATTCAAATTTTAAATATTAATTGCTTTAAAAATAATTCTTCCTTTTTAGGGGTCTAGATGGTGAACATCCTAAATACCAGGATTATTACCAACAGCTGTGAAATTAAAAATAATTTACTTTTGGGAAGCCCTTTTTGTATTACTTTGAGCAATTCCCTTTCTTCTTGATTGTTTTGACATAATAGTTGTATCCTCTCTGCCTCTTATTATCTTACCATTTGGTATATGGGCAATAATTATGGAAGAGTAGCATTGAATGAGGTTATCAAAGACCACCTGTTACAAAGGAAAGAAACAGCAAACAAAAACAGCATTTTATTCTTTCTTACTCATTTTTCCCATGATGTTAATCTTAAATAGCAGGTAATTAGCCAGTGGACAAATGTGTTTCAAAACCAAAATGGTTACCTTGAGTCTTAGATATTGTTTTAAATTCTTGACAGATAATTTAAAATACTATGCTTTGTTGAAAAATATTTAAAGTGATACAGTTTTGAAAAATGGTAGATAAGAAAATGTACTTTATTAGAAAATATTTTGTAACTCAGCCGGTAGTAAAGATATTGTTTATGGTCTTTTCACCTGAATTAATAGCGTTGGGGACATTTCTTCCAGAAGAGTTGTGCTTGTATTTGCTGAGACAATAGGTTGTCAGGGCTTATTAATGCTACTTTTCCAGAGTAGTTCCTGTTTACACAGTGAGAATTTAAAGAGAACTGATAAATACTAACTACAAAAATGTTTTTTCCTAGAAAACTTGGAATTTAATTTTAAAAAGAAGCAGCTTTACATTTGATGTTTTTATGTCCTTATAGTAGAAATGAGCTTAAGAAAAACTGAATGCAGGCTAGGGCAAAGGAACTTTTTTTTTTTTTAAATTAAATTGAAGAAAGCTTTTATATAGTGGGTTTTTAGTCTCATAATCACATTTGTATGATGGACTCTGGAGAGAATGTAATAAGCCAAAAATACCTTTTTGAAAACTACATTCAGGGCAAAGAATAATTCTGGTCTTAATATTATTGTACATGATAAGCCTGTATATAAAGTTGATGTTGATTATATTAAGCATATAGACTTAAGTGATTTCTATCGTTGAAAATGAACATGTCCCTGCAATAGCAGGAGCTCTACTGGAGTGCAATATACCTTATTAGGTGTTGAGCATGCTAAGATACGCTGGTGAAAAGGTTAATTCTCCATAGTAAACACATGCGCATTCGGTATAGTGAGGCCTCCTGAGAAGTTTGTGATGATTACATGAGATGAGATTTGTGAAAACCTTTAATTATTGGCGGTTGTTATCCTGTGATCAAATAAATAGCCATAATTTAATTTGAATTATTCTACCATTACTTATTGTTTTATGGCCCAAAGATATCCTCTCATCTTCGAAAAATAATGATTCTTGTCTTTCCTTTACCTCTTAGGCCTAGAATTGTTTATATAGATTATATCTTAGCTACTTACAGTGTTCTTTTTGTAGTCTACCACTGCTGGACAACTACTTATTAGAATGATACCAAACTACATTTTTTTTAGTAGAGAAAGCTAGTAGAACTAGTTGAAACTGAAGACTAGTTTGGTACACATGATTTTATTTCTATTTTGGAATTATCTGGTTTATGATCAAAGGAAATTATTTGTTAATATTTCCATTTTTACGATAAAAAAGTGAGGCGATCACATTTTAATTTAGCACATTTTACAGGAATAAGATACTAGAATTTTAGTTCTTGGAAGACAGCATGCATTATAAGTACATTTTTCATTTTAGTCAGCTTATTTGGGGGGTATGTTTCTTCCTGAAATAAAACCTGGCGTTGTCCCTTAAGCTTGCTCATACTGAAATAATGGTTTATCTATACCACCTCATTTGTGATTTGTTACAAAGATTTACTAGATAGTAGAAATCTACTATTTTAATGTCCAAACTGTTAGACATTCAAGACCAAGCTTATATTTCCATTTAGGAAGGTCGGTGAAGTACAGAGGTTGGGTGTGCAGGCTCTGCAGTCAGATTTCCTGGCTTCCCATCTTGGCTCTCCACCTCTTCCTAAGTGTGTGATCTTGGGTGAGTACTCAACCTTGCTGTGCCTTCTTTTCCTTGTTTCTGATGATGGAAAAGAAGGCACAGAGATACTAAATTCATGTATTGTTATCCCTTAAAATGTGCTAAATTAAAATCTGATCACCTCACTGTATTTTTAATTATAAAATAATAATATTAATACCTGCATCTTAAAATGTTTTGAGAGGATTAAAGGAGATAATCCACGTAAAGTATTTAGAACATCTTCTGGCACAGAATAGGAACTTGATAACTATTGTTGTTATTTGTTCTTATTTGCATGTGAATGAATTGATAACTATTGTTGTTATTTGTTCTTATTTACATGTGAATGAATTGAGTGTTTTAATTTTCAAGTTATCCTAATTAGATGTTAGTCCATAAGA
The DNA here is from genome assembly GCA_004027955.1 of Chaetophractus vellerosus. Taxonomy (NCBI): domain Eukaryota; kingdom Metazoa; phylum Chordata; class Mammalia; order Cingulata; family Chlamyphoridae; genus Chaetophractus; species Chaetophractus vellerosus. Next base: position 9,670 of record PVKH010022313.1, read on the forward strand.
AAAATTATTACATTGTATTTTTCAAGCTTCAAAATCAGGAAGAACATTGGAATCTGGAGCAGAGGAGAGTAAACATTTTTGTGTTTAATCCAACAATACAATTAGCTTGTAAAATTTCTTTCAGAGACTAAATATAATTCAGGCCTTGAATGTTTTTTGAAATACAACTCTTTGGAAATATAGTTTGAGTAATTATTAAGACATCTGAATTACAAATATTCTTTAAATAAATACAGCCTTGTTTTGAGGTACATATAGTAGCTTATGTTACATTACGAAGTTTATCAAGCAGCTTTGGCTAGGTTATTCTGACTTAAACTCTGAAACTTTCGGTGGCTTATAAACTGCAAAACCTTTTATCACACTCAGGCTACTCGTCTACTCTGGGTCGATTATGGCTCTCTTCCATATCTTCTTCACTCTGGGACCCAAACTGATTCTGAAACACCGCTGTCGTCACAGCAGAGCATGTAGCAATGACCCATGTCTCTTACAGCTTCTGCTGTCACTGCACATGCCACTTCCACTCACATTTCATTTTCTAAAGAAAGGGTCAACAAACCTTTTCTGTTAAGGCGAAAAGGTACTTGGCAGGCCACATGTGATCTCTGTCGCATATTCTTTTTTACTTTTCTTTTTAAAGCCCATTTTAGAAACGTAAAACTATCCTTATCCTGTGGCCTGTGGTCTAGAACAAGTCACGTGGCCATGCCTGATGTCAGCAGTGAGGAGAGTGAATGATGGTGAACACTCTTCCATGCAAAGTATCGCTAAGATTAATATAGTCGGCAGATTGATATCATTTATAATTTGTATATCAGTAGCTTATAAATAAAGTTGTGCTTTTAAAGTACAAAAAAACTGCTCTCTTGGGACCCGTTCTCTTTTAAATCCTATTTAAATAATAAATTTGCATCACAAAGTCTTTCCTAAATACTTAGCCCTGTCCAGTTATCACAATTTCTGCATCTAGGTTCTTAATTTATATAAATATTATTGGACCTGAAAAACTTAAATATATGACATGTCTTAGTATGTATTAAATGAGTTAGCCTAAAGTGGCACTATCGGAAGGAAATGTAAGGAAAGGTTTATTCTTTCAATTGAAGTTAGTGGGTTGACCAATTACAGTATAATAAGTATGCAGACATATACACATTCACATTTATACCCACAAAGTCAAGGAGAACTGGAAAAAGAACATCAGCAGATGAGAGAAATCTGTTTCTGGAAGACAGTGTGGATAGAGGGTGGTAACTGATTCTGCAGAATGGAGGAAATCAAGTGTTAAGTGCACACAGAAGGAAAGAACTAATCTGACCCACAGAGCCGTCCCTACCTCCATGTAGGTAGCATGAGTCTGGGGATTAAAAGCAAGGGATTCTCTAAAAGTGTGTAACATACACAATTTTGTCTTCATCCAACATGAAGAATAATGGCAGGCTTGTAACTAGACATGTGCAATAAATATCATTGATTTCTTCTCTGAAAAAACTCAGTGACTCCGGGAAGTAGATGTGGCTCAAGCAGTTGGCCTCCTGCCTACCACATGGGAGGTCGTGGTTCAGTTCCCAGTACCTCCTAAAGAAGACAGCGAGCTGGTGCAATGGGCAGGCGTGGCGAGATGACACAACAAGATCACACAACAAGAGACACAAGAGAGAAGCATAACAAGAGACAGAACAAAGCAGGGAGCGGAGGTGGCTTAAGCAATTCGGTGCTTCCCTCCCATGTTGGAGGTCCCAGGTTCGGTTCCCCGTGCCTCCTAAGGAAACAAAGGAGATAAGCAGACACAGAAAGTGCAAACAAGGGGATGGAGAGAGATTTAAAAAAAAAAAAAGTGACTTCAAGTAAAGACCACCCCATATTAGCATTTGGAAGTCACAGGGAAATTGCCAGCTCCCCATCGAATCACATTGAAGCCCGTGAGTGAACGGTTGAGGTTTTAAAATGTAGTTTTTATCAGCTTTTTAGTGATGCATTCTTAAATATGACCAGGAAGTTGGGGCTGAGGAAACAATGGAAAACATCCACCAGGAAAGAAAAAACCCAGGATAAACAAGTAGGAAAAAAAAATACCCACTGGGAAAAGGGACAAGAAGAAAATTAAAAACTCTAGTACCTTCCAAAAGATTTGAGAGGGCATTATATATGTCAGAAAGAGAGAGAATGCTGAAAAAATGAAAACTCATAGAAGAAAAGCACTTATAAATTACAATTATGACTGCCAAAATAAAGCAGATAGTAGAAGCTTCATAACAGGGATTGGCAAAGTATGGCCCATGGGCCGAATCTAGCCCACCACCTGTTTTGGTAATTATAATTTTATTGGAACACAGCCTGCCCATTTGTTTCCATGTCGTCTGTGCCTTCTTTTGTGCTGAAACAGCACAGTGAATAGTTATGACAGAGATCATATGGCCCTTGTTGCCAAAAAATATTTACTCTCTGGCCCTATACAGAAGAAGGTTTGCTGACCTCTTGGTTAGAAGATAAAGGTGAGAAAAATCTCCGTAAAACAGAAAAGAAGAAAAATAGAAACACAGGAAAGAAAAAAAAAGATTAAAACTTAGATAACCCATAGTGGTCTGATATATGACTAAAGAATAAGAAAACAGAGGAGAAGAAATTGTATCAGAAATACAAGAAAATTTGCCAAAACGGAAGGGCTTGAGTGTCCAAATAAAGGGCCTGAACAGCAAATGAAAATGACACATCATTTTGAAATTTCAGAGCATGAGGGTAAAGAGAAAATCCTAAAGTTCCCAGAAAAGAAAACCAGGTAACATACGTAGGAAAGAATATCAGAATGGCATCAGACTTCTCACTTACAGCTCTTGATGATAGAAGACAGTGAAACAAGGCTTCAAAAGTGGGAGATTAAATTATTTTCACCATAAGAAGTGTTTTTTACGTATTATCTTCTCAAATATTCCTCACAGTACTGTGGAATAGGTGTCATTATTTATATAGATGTGGAAACTATACTCTAGTGACTGTCCCAAAGTCACTGTGTTGTATTTGATTGCTTGGCCATCTGCAAACACTACCAACCCTTTCTAGTGTCTTTCCTGTACTTCAGGGGAGTACATTTCCCAGATTCCCTAGAGGTCTGGAAGCTAATCAGGTTCTATCAATTAGTTGCACTCTTGCAAGTTTTCCAAGGTGAAAAATGAGGCATCTTCCTGCTGCTTCAGGCAGGCCAGTTCAAGGAGAGATGTTTTCCCCTGCCAGCAACACTCTAATAGCTAGTTTCCAGCTTCTTGGATGTTGAGGTACTTAGCAAGGGCAGTCATGACTTCCTGGTCCCTTGATATCCAGCTAAGATAGTAGGTTCTTTGACTCAGGTTCCCTGCCCACTTTCGTGGTGGGTCAACCTTCTAGTGTTTTAGGAGTCATTCCTGTAGACCTAGGCTAGATCCCGTCCCTCCAGCTTGGTAAGAGCACCTGATTTTCTGAATTAAATCCTTTCTCCTTAAAATACCTAAAGTGACTTTTCTTTCCTTCCCTGAACCCTGACACAGTTTACAGTAAAGACTCTGTGTTAACATCAGAATAAGAGGTCTGAAACTTTTCAGATTTTAAAAATGTAAATCTAGTCCATGCTACTAAGACGCTGTCAGTCATAACTAGAGTTTGATTATAGTTAAAATTATATTTGAACATATTTCTGAGAAAAATTATATTAATAGAAAGTGATAAAAGAACAACAACATTCACTTGCTTTCATGTGCTGGGTACAATTGTAAGCACTTGATAAAAATTAACTCATTTAATCCTCACAGTTACTTTCTGAAATAGATACCATTATCCTCAGTTTATAGGTGAGAAAACAAGCAAAGAAAGTTAACTGAATTGCCAGTATCGTACAGTTAGTAAATGGTAGGGGGCATTTAAACCCATGTCTCCACAGTCTGTGCTTTTTATTACTTTATACATTATCATTTCATCTTATAATACCAAATTTGACCTAGAAATGTTGATAGAACCAAGTTTAAAGTATGAATATGTCTTTTCTCCCATCTAATTTTTTTTGTTTCACATGAAAATCTCACAGAATCTCTAAAATGTCAATATTAATGATTTTTAGAACAAAAATGCAATGTGAGCTAGATCCAGAAATGAAAGCTAAAAGTGCTTTTTCATGGCCGACACTGATATGCTGCTGAAAACAGTGTTCTGTTTCCTTCAAAATGTCACATGTGGGTAATGCGCAAGCTATGCACTGCCTGGTATATTATGACCAAAATAATTTCATGAAAATGTGCTGGATTCCTTCTTTATTGCTCTGTGCCATTTCTTTTTAAAATTTGGTCCTTCTGGAGCTGCTACTTTTCTTTGATGTTTCCCATCATTTCCTTCTAAATCTTTTATGAGAATGTATCATAGAATGTGTTAACTCATTAAGAATCCTAAAAT